>RJWJ010008674.1:0-52621 GCA_004363605.1 Indri indri
GCTTCCCTGCTTTTATGGCTGTGCTGTCTCCTTTCCTCCACCTCCCCTTTGCTAGCCTGCCAGTGTACTATTTATGACATGTCACCTTATTGTAACCTCTGTCTTCATAAGAGCTTGAAACTAGCTCCCGATGCTCAGGTAATATCAGGATGATGTGCTTTGCAACAGTGTTTGCAACCTACAGGCTTTGTCATTTACTTCCATTTTCCAGGTTGGGCTCCTAATTATTGACCTTGTTGGGGACACTTTACTTGGAAGAACTAGCAGAATGCTCAGAACCTAAAACTTTCCTCAGAGCTCCCCTCATCTTTAATCTGTGCTTCAAAATTCCTTTTACAGAATTCTAAAACAATAATGGTTCATACTTAGATGGTCCTTATTCTCTCAAAGGCACTGTTTCAAGCCCTTTATATACATCAGTCACTGCATCTTCATAATAATTCTTAGGCACAAGGAGGGTAAGTGACTTCCCACGGGGATGTAGCTGGTAAGTGTGGTAAGTGGCAAAGCTGGGACTCTAACACAGGCAGCCTGACTGCAAGGCCTGTATTCCTACCTATCATGACCTATAGGATTCTGACTGTTGTTCTCTGAGCTTATGAAACTTGAATGCATAGAGGAAGGTGTCTGGTAATTAGGTTTCACTGCTGCTACCTCAGGCATAGCCATCTTCCTAAACGATTAGGTTTCTGCCAGCATTTTCTGCTTTTAAATTCTTCCTGTTCCTCCAGTCTGAACTACAGTCAACATCAGCTACCAATGAGATCAAGCATTTTCTTTGTGGCAGGCACCTTTCTGGTATTTTATAAGCATCTTAGATCCCTATGACATTGTTGTCCCCATGAAAAGACAGAAGGCTCAAAGATGCTAAGTGGTTTGTTCCAATCACACAGTGATTGGCAGAACCCACACTTTCATTCCTCAAACACCTCAAGGACAAAAAGCCTCCATCATTCTCCATTTGCCTATAGGATAGAAGCCAAATTCCTCACTGGCGGGCAAGGTCCATGCTATCTTTCCAACCTTATCTCCCGCTGGGCTCCAGCTTGACTCCTCTGTTCCAGACTGGCATGTCTGTGCCTTCTCCCACAACCCGCAGGCTCACTCCCAGCACCCAGCCTTCCATCCGTGTTCCCACGACTTACAAATGTCTTGTTTTCTCCTTTCTGCCTACTCATATCCTGTTGGACTTTGGGATAGTTCAGTCTTCCATCTCACATACGGTCCTCCTCCATTAACTGCTTCAGGCCCTACCAGTCCCACTTGTCCCTTGTCCCTACTGTGTGACCCGGTGACGGGGACCTTGATCACACACAGCTGCACACCTCACCATCAGTTCAGGCCAGCTGACTCATGGCATCACACATGACACAGAGAGCTGAGTGTTTTGACTCATATGGTATCTCACTTTGTGCATATGGTCAGAGACACCACAGAGAATTTTCCCTGATGCTCTAAGACCTGGGGCAAAAACAGCCCTCCATGGACAAAATGCAAATTAGATGGAATTTATCATCAGTGCCTTCTAATAGAGCTTCCCCTCCTCACAGGCTCTTCCAACATGTGGAACTTGTATATGTATATGTACCCTGCTTTCTCCTTGCTGTTTTCTGCTCTCTCTGCTGCTTTCTCTCTCTTCTTTCCAATATGGAAATAGTAACAACAAAAACAACAGATGTATTACTGTGTGCCAGATACTTTTCTAAGTACTTTCCAGGTATTAACTAATTTAGTCTTCCTAGCAACACTTAGAGGTAGGCATTAGCATTACCTTCCCTTTTACCCTCATGGTGACTGAGTCACAGAGGGTTAAAGTAACTTGCATAAGGTAACACAGCTGGGATTCAAAGATAAGCATTTAATACTATACTGTGTCGCCAATAAAATAATGTATTAATTTTTCTCTAATAGTGAAAATAATACCTGTTAAGTGTTTTTTTTTTTTAAAAAGGCAATAAACACAGTAGAAGGAGGGTATCATCCATAATCCTATCACACAGGGAAAATTCAATAACCTACTCAAGCAGCTATAAACATGCCCTAGTTTGTATTTCAACAGTGGACCGTACTGTACATCATGGATAGTTTTCTTTTTGTCTTTTAATTCAAAATTTTAAACAGCTTCATTGAGGTATAATTTATATGTCATAAAATTTACTTATTTTAACCATACAGATAATTTTAGTAAATTTATAGTTTTGTAGCCATTACTATTAATATAAAACAATTTTAGATCATTTCATTACCCCACACAGATGTTTTAGACCCATTTGTACTTACCCCCAGGTCCCACCCATAGCCCCTAACAACCGTTAATCTTTTTTCTTTCTATATTTATTTGCTTCTTCTGGACATTTCGTATAAATGGGATCACATAATAGGTGGTCTTTTGAATCTGGCTTCTTTCACATAGCATAATGTCTTCAAGGTTTATCCATGCTGTAATGTTTATCAGTACTTCATTCCTTTTGATGGCAGAATAATATGCCATTGTATGGATATACTGCATTTTATTTATTCATTCACCTGTTAATGGACATTTGGATTGTTTCAAGCGAATAGTGCTACTAGGAATTTTAATGTATAAGTCTTCACATGGATATATGTTTTAGTTTCTCTGAGGTAGATACCTGGGCATGGAATTGTTGTGTCATATGGTAAGTTTTCCAAAATGTCTATACAATTTTACATTCCCTCCAGCAATATATGAGAGTTCTAGTTTCTCCACATCTTAGCAAACACTTGCTATTGTCTATCTTTCTGATTATAGCCATTCTAGTGAGTGTGAAGCGATACCTCATTATGGTTTTGATTTGTATTTCCCTAATGACTAATGATACTGAGCATCTTTCCATGTGCTTATTGGTCATTTGAATATTTTCTTTGGTAAAATGTCTATTTAAATCTTTTGCCCATTTTTTCTTTTCTTTTTGTTGTTTTTTTTTTTTAAATCAGAGATGGGGTCATGCTATGTTGCTCAGACTGGTCTCAAACTCCTGGCCTCAAGGGATCCTCCCAGCTTGGCCTCCCAAAGTGCTGGGATTATAGGCATAAGCTACCATGCCTGGACACTATTTTTCAATTGAGTTATTTGTCTTTTTATTATTACATTATAAGAGTTCTTTATATATTCTGGATAAAAGTCCTGTATCAGACATATGATTTCCAAGTATTTTCTCACAGTCTATGGCTTGTCTTTTCACTTTCCTAACAGTGTCTTTGGATGCATAAAAGTTTTAAATTTTGATGAAGTCTAATTTATCAATTTTTCCCCCTTTATCTCTTGCGCATTTGGTGTCATATCTAAGAAGTCTTTGCCTAACCCTTACATGTTTTAGGACTGTTCCCTTCCCCCTACACTCATTAGTATGTCTTGGACATATTTCTAAATCAATAAATACAGATCTGCATCATTGTCTTTATGGCCTTGGTTTCTGGAAAGTAGAGGGGGAAGAAAGGAGATAACAGGGCCAAGCTACTCAAAATATGCAGCACAGCTCTGTTCCTTCTTGAGGCCTCCTATCTCCCTTTTCTTCTCCTGTCTGGTACCTCCTCTGTGTTTTGTGAATAAAAACTTTACTAGGCTATTAGCTTTATCATGACATTTTATGTTTCAATACCTTGGTCAAATAGCTTCCTAGATCCAAATTTTCTGTGGGCTCAAGTCCTTCCGTCATAGATTCTAGTGATGGGATACTTAGAAGGACCATACATTCCCCTGTCATTTGGGATTTGACAGCTGCTTCTTCCTGCATATATTTCATTCTCTAAAACTGGGCATTGGGAATGATTCAGCTCCAGCTTATGTATTAAAATGTAAATATGGAAAAAGAAAATAAATAGTGGATAATAGCAACTGTCATGTGTCTTTCAATGGAAGACTTTAAAGGAACAACGTATTCCTGAACAAAATAATGTCTATCATTGAAGACGTTCCAGAATGGGATTTATGGTTGCATCCTGGCACCTGTCAAGAGTAGAGCTTCCCTGGCTTCATGGGTAGGGTATGAGGTACTGTGTAAAGCTAGAAGCTCAGTTAGGAAATAATTTTCACAGAACACTAATGGAGAAAAGCCACACAAAATCCAGAAAATCCAGGAAAGGGCCTGTGTGAGAGGGGCCTCAGAATTAGAACTCAAAAGGCAGATTAGAAGATTAAAAACAACAACAACAACAACAACATTTCAGAGCTCAGTGCTGAGAACATCAAAATACTGAAGGAGAGGGCCACTACACAAGCATTTTGATGAGAAGTCAAAAGGGGTAGTCATGTTCCTTTGGAGAACTAATCCCCTAGGTTTCGGCCCGGAATCTGGAAGGCGAACACTGGTGTAAAGTAAGACTCATTCAAAGTGCATTGAGACCCAACTTGGGGTCTTTAACTTTTTTCACATGGAAAAGCCACTGCAGGGCTCCCTTGCTGTGTGCATGGAATATACTGGAAGACTAAGACTGGGAGAGACTAGCTGGTAACTACTGAAGATTCAGACTTGGAGGGAAGAGCGGGGCTGGCCGAGGTGGACAGGTGGGTGTGTAGGAAAAACAAGTCAGCAGGGCTTAGGGATGGATTTGCTGTGCAGGTGCAGAGAGCAGACAGACACGGCTAGGGTGGGCATTCAGGATGGGAACTCTGGGAAAGGCTGTGAAGATGACCGAGCGGTGTGTTTTTTAGAGGTATAATTATATACAGTAAAATGTACAGATTTGAAGTGTAGGATGATTTTTGATAAATGTCTACATCCGTTTAACTACCCCCACAAAAAACTTTTTTAAAGTCTGATTTTCCCGTGCCTGTGGGGTAGTGAAGCTGCTTCAAAGGCAAGAAGCTGTATGCACCAGAAGTGAGAAGTAACAAGGGCTGGAACTACAAATTGTAAAGTAATTGGAGCCAGGAAACAGAAATCTTGTGAGCAAATGAACACAGGTGCAGGAAAGGACAAATGGAGAACAGAAAGTCCCAACCTTTGACATTTTGGGCGCGCTTGAGCCCCACACACTGAGGGTATTATTTGTCCATATAAATGCAGAGACTCCTCTCTTCTCAGGCTTTCAACCTCACACTTAATTTTCTTAAGAGAAAAATAAACCATTTTCCGAATTGGCTGCTACCAAGATCTGCTCGATTGAACTTGGAGGATGTGCCTCTTTGGGGGGGCAGGGAGAAGAGCTAGAGGACCCCACAGGGTGGTTTGCACCACCTCCAAACAGCATGCACAACTCTGCTCTTGACCTAGGGAGCCCAGCTTCCTCGTGCAACAGGCTCTGGCAGCCCGGTCTCCGCGCCCTGGAGAGCTGAGGGGTCACACCATCCCCCAGCCGCTCTGCACCTCTCGGTGAGCTTGCAGCGACTCTGCAGCCACGCTCTGGGCGCGCTTGCAATCCGTGCAAGCTTGCACGCGGCTGGAGCGCGGTGGCTGGAGTTGGGGGGCGGTGGGCGTGGCCGCGCTTCCTCGCGCCCTCTCCCGCCCCGGCAGTCCCGGGAACATTCTGAAAAGTATCCAAAAGTTCTGCGCCCCGCGCTGCGCGCCAAAAAAAAAAAAAGGCACAAACCTCTCCCCTCCCCACCCCCACTACTCCAGGCGTGGCGTGTTCTGACCTCGCCACTCGGGCTGCACCTCCGGCTGCAGCGCACACGCCTCCTGCGCCTCCTCTCCGGGAACCTAGCCGTCGGTTGGGTTCTTCCCTCGCAGCCGTCTCCAGACGGCAGAGGTGACCGGAGAGTCCTTGCACTTCTCCTTGGGGCACCATGCCCAACGATGAAGCATTCAGCAAGCCTTCCGCACCGTCGGAGGCCCCGCTCGCCCCCGGAGCACCGCCGCAGGGCAAGGCTGGGGGCTCTGGCAAAGCGGCCGGGGAGCTACTGGGGGCAGCCGGAGGATCGGGTGCCGGGGGCAGCGGCAGCGAAGGAGGCTCCGGCTCTGGGGCGTCGGGCCAGGGCGCGGGGAGCAAGAAGTCCCCGCGGCTGCCCAAGTGCGCGCGCTGCAGGAACCACGGCTACGCGTCGCCTCTCAAGGGCCACAAGCGCTTCTGCATGTGGCGGGACTGCCAGTGCAAGAAGTGCAACCTGATTGCCGAGAGACAGCGCGTGATGGCCGCGCAGGTGAGTGCGGGCGCCTGGGAACCTGGGTTCAGCCCCGAGCTTTTTAGATAAAGTTGCTCTGTCATGGCTATCGCCACGCGGAGCCTGGGGTCTGGAAGGACTTGGCGGTGTTTGCCGTCGGCCGCGGCGCGCTCGGTGTCCGGGACTCCCAGCCACGCGACGACGCCAGGCTCGGAGGTCGGGGGAAGCGTCCCTAGACTTGCTCGCCAAGCAAAGTTGCGGGGTTTGCTCCGCTTGGGGTTCCCCACGATCTCTGATCCCACTTCCCAGCAGAGTTGTGGGTTCGTCTCTGGGGGAGTCTTTGGGATCTCTAACTCCGCTTCAGCAGAGAGTTTTTGGGGTTCCCTCTGCTCAAGGGTCCCTGGGATTCGGTTCGCCCTATGGGAGTCCCCGGGATCCCCGAGTCCGCTCTCCAGCAGAGAGTTGGGGGAGTCACTCTGCTGGGGGAGTCTTCACTATCCGCGATTGCGGGGTTCGCCTCTAAGGGAATCAATCCCTGGCTTGTCTGACCTCGCGCTCCCAGCAGAGAGTTGCGGGGTTCGCTCTGCTGTGGGGGGGCTTCCAGCGGTCTCCGATCCCGCCCTCCGAGCTAAGGGTTTCGGGATTCGATTTTCTCGGGGGTCCCCGATCCCTTACTCTGCCCGCTGAATTGCGCTTTTTCCTGGAGGGTGCAGGAGCGAGCCGCTGGGTGGGGTGAAAGGGAGACTCGGCCGGGGCTGCGGCTTATCTGGGTAACGGTTGGGAAGCCTTGTTTGTTTTTCTAGAAAATTCTTTGCAATGGACGCCCGCGTGGCCGTGGTCTTCCCTTGTGCGCTTGGCGCACTTTTTTGTGTTCGCCCCCACTGGATCGAGGCTGAGCGCCTCAGCCATTTTGAGAACTGGACATTTGCCGTGTCCATTCGAGTTATTCGAATGCAGATTATTTTGAATATATTTTAAAGCATGCTCAAGGATTTTTAGAAATATGCGCAGGGGGTGAAATGCGCGCGCGGGTTTGAGGTTTTGAAGGTCGTTCACGGTTTTTTTAAAAAAGCTTCATAAGTAGGCTAGTAATTTGGCATCTTAACGGAATACTTAATGTCGTTAGTATCCTAAAATGATCTTTAGAAGACAGTAATAAACATTCTTTCTGGCCAAAAAGTTGTTTCATTTTCCTGAGGCAGGTTATTTAAAAAGAAAGATACCAAAGAAATATTCGCTAACGATGTGCTATTTTTGATTAAGAACGTGTAAATATCCTCCATTGAACACGACTGCTCAAATGCCTAAATAAAGATTAAATGCTTTTTTTGTATATCAGATTTTTAAAAATGCGCTTTAAAGTAAATATTTTGGCTGCACACGTTGTGAGTGCAGTCATGAAAATAGATTTTTTTTTTTTTTTGGTACCTTCATAGACTTCTTTAGCTTCAGCTATGGTGGATGAAAAGAGTACACCGGGTGTAGCATTAAAATGCATCACAATGAGCTTGCTGAAAAAAACTTATGGATCTTTAGATTACACTTCTAGCTAGGAAAAGATTCTGAACATTGAGTCGTTCGCTTAAACATTTAATGTGAAGGGTATGCTCCTCAAAATGTAATAAAAATACTTCCCTAGTAGGGAAATTAATTTTTAATAAACTTTGTTAGTAGAGGGACTAATTTTGAGGTGGCTGTTTGCTATGTTAAAAGCAAAAGCAAGTCAAGGTTAACTTTTAGAATGTGAAACTTCAGTGTTTTACACACCAGAAGGCTTGTTCTGTGCCTTAAAAATACATACAACAACTTCTTTTTAGTTATTCAAAAATAGTTTGAAATTGGTCTTAGGTATTAAAATATTTTAGAATAATTGCATTTTTAATCATTTGTCACCCCTTCCCCGTTTAAGTAACATTTCATAAGTCATCTTCAGAGAAGATGTTTGTAAAGGTGTCCTTAGTTTACGGAATACATACCCCATGCATTTTGGGTATAAGTGTGCATTGACATACATCAGAGGTTTGCAGGGTTTTTTGAACTTCTGGTCAAAGTTATTGACACCATTTCTAAACTTATTGGTTAATAATGGAAAATACAAGATTTAAGCTTAATCATTGAATTTTAAATAATCGATTATTTAAGGTTAATTTTTCTAAGTTGAAGACTTTTTTTGGTTATGAGGAAAAGTTCCAAATTAATCAGCTTTCTATGATTTGGACTACAGTTTTCTTGAAACAGTATATAAATTGTAGGTGTGTTTTTGATTTAACATTTTGATTTCACCTTTTGGCTTGTGTCTGGGCTTCCGAGGTACAGGACAGGTACTTTTACTTTCTCCTTTCCTAATCACCAGTCCTGTAGTCAGTTTCAAAAGAAAATCTCTTTTTTCGTTGTTACATGTAGTAAGCAAAAACACAACTTATGGTCTTTAAACCTTTTCTTTCAACTTTTAACAATGTTATTTAAAAGAAGATAAATTGAAGAGGGACCATGAGGAGTTTCCTAGGTAGGTCAGGTCTCTCCAGTCCCCAGTTCTGGCTCTCCCTCCCTCCTGCCTGGAATGTCACACACCTGTCCTCCGCCTTTCTCATCCAGGGACTTCAACACCTAATTTCTGCCCCTTTCCCCCACTGCTTCTCCACATACTCTCTCCCCCTCTGGGAAACAGGGCTCTGCAGGCTTTCCTAAGCAGCCCCTATCTTACCTGCCCACCCTGTTCCAGATTGTTCTGCCCCTTCATCCTTGCCGGTCCAAGTCCTACTCATCCTATTCTTCGATGCTCTGTTCAAATACTACCTCTGGCTGATTCCTACATTTTAAAGATGTTTCCGTCTTTGAATTTCTTCTGTAGGATTGGTGTGTGCTTCTCTTATGGTGTTTATCACATTTTGTCTTGTGTTGTTAGTCGCATGTTTGCTAGCCTCCTGTTTCTCCTTTGAAACAGTAATTTAGAATCTAGTCTAATCTCACTGGTCCCTGTTCTTAGTACCATGGTCTTTTACATATTTGGGGAATGAGGAATAAGTGATCTCATTCTCCTTCTTTCCTAATCTGTGATCTATCAATGCTTGTGACTTTTTCTGCTCTTCAGATAGAACTCCTGCTTGGCTGACTCTACAGTTTTACCTGCTCTTCCCTAGCCAACCTTATTTCCTGATGCTCTACACACTCATTTGTTTAATAAGTTTTTCTTTTCTTTTCTTTTTTTTTAATGGGGACAAGGAAGCCTCAAACTGGTATACTCAAGCGATCCTCCTGCCTCAGCTTCCCGAGTAGCTAGGACTACAGGTGCATGCCACCACACCCAGCTAATTTCCTATTTTTTGTAGAGATGGGGTCTTGCTCTGTTGCCCAGGCTGGTCTCAAACTCCTGGAGTCAATCGATCCTCCTGCCTCAGCCTCCTAAAGTACAAGGGTTATACGTGTGAGCCACTATAGTGGGCCCTAACAAGCAGGTTTTGAGCACCTACTGTGGGCCAAGTACTCTGGCTCTAAATCGTTTTTCAGCTTTGACTGCACATCACAGTTACCTGGGTGGCTTTGAAAGAAATTGGAGATTTGCAGACCTCACCCCAGAGCTAGTGAATCACAGTATCAGGGTGGGCAGGGCTTTCTGTGGCTTTGGCAAAGCTGTGCACGTGATTCTGGAGTGCTGGAGGATGACCTGTTGTCCTGTCTTCTAGGTGGCCCTGAGAAGGCAGCAGGCCCAGGAGGAGGAATTGGGCATCAGCCACCCCATCCCGCTGCCCATTGCGGCCGAGATACTTGTGAAGAGAGAGAACAATGGCACCAACGCGTGCCTCATGATCGAGAACAGCAGCCCCTCTCAGCCACCACCGGCCAGTACCCCCACCACTGCAGCTTCAGGTAACCTGGGGGGCTTGGGGTTCACATCCAGACCAGGCACGAGGGAAGAAGAAGGGCTGCATCCGCATGAGCCATGTATAACATGCAGGGCTTAGAGGATTTTCTTAAAGGGCTCTCCCTCTGAAGGTCTGTTTTTGGCGGCCTCACAAAGGAGGTGGCCATGAATTCTAGAGATGGAGATTGAACAGCTTCCCTTTCCTGTTGATAATTAGTCAACGGTGAATCTGGACAGAGTCAGAATCACAGAATGTCAGAGAGAAGTGAGATTATTCCAATTTTATCTGGGTCCACCCTTCCATTTTTGGGTCATGTTGATGGAAGCTAAAGATCCTGGTTTGCTAGAACTGGAAGTTTATTTCTCCAGCCAGGACTGCATCTATTTGGGGAAAGTGTCTGAAAAGGCGAAATCCTGGGTGTCAAATGTGAGTGAGCGCTGGGAAGTGACTCAGGAAGTCATGCCACATTGGCTTGAGTTCTCTCCTGTGTGGTAAGCACTGTCCCAGGGGCTGTATGTGTGCTGATTCGTCTCGTTTCATTCTCAGACTAACTCTGTAAGGTAGGAGTTATCAATCCTTCTTTACACATGTGAAAACTGAGGTGTAGGAAGTTAAATGACCAGCCAAGTTTAATGAACTAGAAAGTATCTGAATCAGTCCATCCGCCTCCAGAGTTCAATGTGCTTACTGCACTGGGTCTGCCAATTACCTCGCGTATCACAGTGGTCTAGGGCTGCACTATCCAATATGGAAGCGCCTAGCCACAGGTGACTATTTAAATATAAATTGATTACAGTGAAATCAAATGAAAGCATTTCCTCTGTTGTACCAGTGAAATTTCACATGCTTGATAGCCACGTATAGCTAAGGGCTACCATATTGGGTAATTATCTCTGTCTCTCAGAAAGTTTCATTTGGTGACAGGAGCTCTAGGACATCCACCAAATGAAGATCCATGGAATCTGTTGTTTCTGGCAATTAAATACACATGCTTCGATTCACAGAATGTCTGTAAAGGCTGCTAAGCTCCATGAAATACAGTCTTGCAGTGTGGTACCACCTTGACTCAGCTTTCAGGAATTATTCAGTTTTCTGGGCTTAACCACTGGGCTAAAGTTACTCAACTGCATGTCATTTACTAGTCGTGCAACTTTGGACAAGTCACTTATGCTCTCTGGGCCTTTTGTTTCCTCTTCTCAAAAATAAGGGAGAGGGTTCCTGAGGGTCTTGAAGACCCCATGAATCTTGGCCATTATAAAGAAGGAAGGTAAGCAGGCACCAAAGAAAGCAGGTAGGTACGTCTGTGTGTGTTGCTGGAGCCACGGATTCAGTAATTAACAAAAGGCAAGGTACTCTTCTTTTTTCTTTTTTGGATTGGTTGCTCATAGTATATGTTTACAACAGTTTCCAACTTTGCTTTTCATAGGAAGGAAGGAGTATATCTATCAGAAATAGGATCTTTACACTTAGGGATTTTAAAATGTGTCCAAGTCTTAGTGACCAAATGATATGGGTGGCTTGAGCAGTAGGGCTGAGATGAGAACTGTGGATGTGTCACATGAGTAAAGAGGGGGTCCCAGTGCAAGCTTTTACATAGGGGAGTAACTCACTTGAATATTCACACACATCTTATGAGGCAGGAATTATTTTCACCATTTATAGATAAGGAAACCAAGGCTTAGTAAGTGGTAGGGAAACTGCCGCAGAAAAAAGTTGTGCTGAGGTGGGTTCATTCCAGGCCTGTCTGTCCCCAGAGTCCATGGATTTTCCATCCCGCTTGCCTAGAAGGAGAGACGGGGGGGGGGGGGTCAGTTGCCATGTTTCCTTGGAGAGAATGGACAGTTTTGATTGCTTAGAGCCTGTGGTCTAATCTGCAGAGGGATTTAGGGCTAATGGGCAAATAGAAATGATGTTAGGGACAAAATTCCCTGCCATTTTCCCTTGGCTCAGAAGGCTGCAGACACTGGTTTTCAGGGGAGGTAAACTGGTAAAGGCCCATGAGGGGTCAGTGTTAATGCTGGGCATTGTGTAGGGTACCGGGGGTGGACTCAGGGTCTTGCCTGACGTCCTTCAGTCCACTTTGGTGGAAGGGATGTGGTATCACGTCAGAGTTTGATTGTATGCCCCAAGATAGTGGAGCTTTAGAGTAGGACTTCAGGCTCCACAGAGTTCAGAATGACAAAGAAGTTCTCCCAGGGGATTGCAGAGTGGCCAGAGTGTTGATAGGGAAAGTTACAAAAAGAAGCAGCCAGGGGAGCAAGACAGAGGGTTCAGGGTCAAGGAGGATGTAACCAGATTCCCTTCAGGGGAAGGGAGCCGACAGCCCTTGGAGTCATTCTGGAGTCCTGAACCAGCACTCAAAGGCAAGGGGAATGTCGAAGCCGAGAGTGTGTTGTGCTCATTGGCTCAGGAATAGGTGGGGAGGCGTCGCTCTGGGAGGCTTTGCCTTCCAAAGGAAGATGGGCTGTCCCCCAGCCAGCTATTCTCTGTGGGGCAGCAGCCACAGATCAGCGTTGTTTACAGGACTGGACTTCTGTTCAACCTCCTGGGTGGGGATTGAGACCTTCCCGACTGAGTTAGGATGTGAGCAAGAGGGAGACAGAAATGCCAGTAGAATGAAAATACACAAATAGAGAGAGAGAAAGAGGGAGGGAGGGACAGTGGAGGAGAGAGAGAAAACCAGAAACACTGACCAAAGAGAGTCCCGAAGCTTTTATGCAACAGATGGAGCCCAACTTCTTTGGATAGCCTGCTACTAACAAATGTATAGCTCATATTAATTTTTCAGAGGTTGAATTTCTTTAAAATGACATTTAAATGTATGCAAGTGAATGGTAAATATTTATAGTAGAGTATAAATGTATTCAATGAAAGATAATTGTTCTTCCCACCCCAGCCTGCAGTTCTCTTCGTTATTGCAGGATTACTTGCTGCATGTACAGGCTTGTGTGTCTCTTTATCCTTCTCATGTATGTGTAATATTCACATATTTAATATAAAGAGAATGTATTGTTCCAATTCATGTAATTAGTTTTTTTCCCCATATAATACAGCTTGGAATTTTTAGTAGCCTAGAGTTCTGTTATATAGATGTGGAAGGCCAGGATTTGAAATTATTTAGTGAGATGTGAAAGTTGTAGGAGTTGTCTACCAACCTGGGTCACCCGGGGGCAAGTTTCTGGCCCTTTCCTTTCTAATCTTTTCTAATATCTGATGTCTAGTGTCCACTAGGCCAGTAGGTTGGTGACATTTAGTAGATTTTTATGTCCTTGAAGTTTCTTAGTTATCTCCTTTTGGCTCCTAAAAGTGCCAAAAGTGAGAGTGAGAAATGCTCAAGAATTATTGCTGAGATTATCGGCTGAATTTTAAGGACACTTAGAAGGAAATTGGATTTACCAAGCTGTTTGTTTCACTTACTGAAGAACTGGCCCTCTGAGTAGGATATGTAAGTTAGAACAAAGTCTCTACAATGCTTAGCCAAAGGTAGGTTCAAATGGACCAAAAGATTGAACAGTATTCCTCCAAATAATGGGTATAAAAGATTTTTGTTGTTTTCTTTTATGATTGTGGGTGTTATGTGGAAAGAAACAGCCTTTTGAAGAAATTCTCTGTTGCTGTTTCTTGTACTGGTAGGATTAGATGTTAGCAGGTACACTGTTGATTAGCAAAGTTTCTTTTGAGCCGTTTTTGGACACCAAAAAAAATGAGATGAGTGTTTTTGGCTGTAAATGACAATAAATTAATAACAATTTCAGCATTTTCTCTGTGGTTTCTTTTTTTTTGAGACAGGGTTTTGCACTGTCATCCAGGCTGGAGTGCAGTGGCATCATCATAGCTCACTGCAGCCTCCAACTCCTGGGCTCACTCCTCCTGCCTCAGCCTCCCTAGCAGCTGGGACTACAGGCACACGCCACTGTGCCTTGCTAATTTTTTTTTTTTTTTTTTGGTGGATATGGGGGTCTCGCTATTGCATAGGCTGGTTTCGAACAACTGGCCTCAAGCCATCCTCCCACCTTGGCCTCCCAAAGTGCTGGGATTATAGGCGTGAGCCATTGGGCCTAGCTTCATTTAAACAATTTTTACCATAAATTGTGCTTTTTTTCTGTCAAAAATTATCAGCTGCCGTTTTGTTTGTTTTTTTTTAAATCTCAGGCATTCTTTGTCTTTGTAAATTTGGGCTCCTCTTTGTTTTATTTTATATTCCATTTTTCCTTCAACCCCCTGTGTGCCCTGTGTAGAATACTGTCTTATCCAGTACTTAAGCTAAGGTCTGCATAGTTCTTTGCCTCTCCTCTTCTATGCAGAAAGTGTCAGACGAAGGCTTGCATTGTAGATAACTTGGTGCTGCATGTATGTCCTTTGTAAGGACCTGAATGTTATCTCCTTTGGGGCCCTCCCTTCTGGAGCACCCTGAACTTCCATCCACACTCACATTCGCCCTCCCCCGGATCAAACCACCTCCAGCCTTCTCAGGCTTCCTCTGGCAGCTCCAGCCTCTCCTGTGGCTCATGGCCCAGTTTTAGTGCCTTTCACTGATGAGTCAGGTTTGTGCGAAATATTGGAGGGGCCCCTCCCTCACTTCTCTTCTGTAGCAGTATTTCCACTTGGAGAGCATGCGGTGAAAGAGAGCACGTGTCAGTAGTGGAGCACATTTCCTTGTATGCCTGAGAGCTTAAATGCTTTACAGACATGAAATGTGGTCTTTCAAAAATGGAATAGTGTCCCTATTCAGGAGTTTCCATGAGTAAGAGATATGGCTGATGAATTGACAATTGAAGATACTGAGTTATTTAAATAGAAAACGAACTTCTAGGGTAGTTTTAGGTTTGCAGCAAAATTGAGTGGAAGGTAGAGATTTCCCGCATACCCCTTGCCCCCGACACATGCATAACCTCCCCCATTATCAACATCCCCCACCAGGGTAGTACATTGGTTAGAATTGGTGAACCTCCATTGACACCTCATTATCACCCAGAGTCCATAAGGAACAGTAGGGTTCACTCTTGTTGATGTACTTTTGATGAGTTTGGACAAATGTATAATGACATGTTCTTGCCATTATGATATCATGTAGAGTATTTCCACTGTCCTAGAAATCCTTCGTGGGGTTATTTAAATTTAAAATAACATTTCAGTTTTTATCTTTCGTAACATTGTAAAGAAGGAAGCACTTCATTCAGATGAACAATCAAAGTATTTTAGACAAATTTGATTAGGAGTTTATTTTTTAAAGATCCTGACCACTTAAATGAGCTCCATTTGGTTTTAGACAGAGCTCTCAATTGCAAGTAGAATAGGAAATGATAATAGGTTTTAAAAAGTTTTCAAATAAAAGCATTCCCAAATTTTACTTTCAGAGTCAAAGAAATTTCCAAGATTTCCGACAAAATAAAACTCCTAAACCGAAGTAATAGTTGGAAGCTTGGATGAAAGAAAATACTTCAAATTAATGGGACTGATTTTTATTTTTATTTTTTTTTAAGACAGGCTCTCACTGTTGCCCAGGCTGGTCCTGAACTCCTGGCCTCAAGTGATCCTCCCATCTCAGCCTCCCAAAGTGCTAGGATTACAGGCATGAGCCACCACACTGGGCCCAGGACTAATTGTTTTGATAGCCTGTTGTTTTAAATAGTGTCTTAGTCAATTTCGTTTATTTCAAGGGCAGTCTTCTGCTTACACATCGAATATAGCAGTTTACTTGGCCTGGTAGAAATTCTGCATAGATAGTATTTTAGTAAAGCAATCATAGCAACAAAGTACACAGGAAGTAACCTGGTCTGCCTTTGGCTAGAAAGGAAATTTAGAAAATATCTAGAGCCTTAAAAAAATGTAAATATGGGGTTTAAAAAGCCACAGATAAGCTTTATAACAGCATTTGTAAAACACATAAAAACATTTGATTGGGGCCGGGTGCGGTGGCTCACACCTGTAATCCTAGCACTCTGGGAGGCCGAAGCGGGTGGATCGCTCAAGGTCAGGAGTTCAAGACCAGCCTGAACAAGAGCGAGACATATACACACACACACACACACACACACACACACACACACACACACACACACACACATATATATACATATATATATATATAAAAATTAGCCGGGCATGGTGGCATATGCCTGTAGTCCCAGCTACTCGGGAGGCTGAAGCAGGAGGATCACTTGAGCTCAAGAGTTTGAGGTTGCTGTGAGCTAGGCTGATGCCACAGCACTCTAGCCCGGGCAACAGAGCAAGACTCTGTCTCAAAAAAAAAAAAAAAAAAAAACATTTGATTGGTTTACATCTGTGTCTCCTTTGTGAAAATAAAATCTTAAGGGCAAGGATTGCATTTTATTCATCTGTGTGTATAGTATAGTACCTGCTTTATGGTTGGGGGTCAATAAATCTTTGCTAAATGAGTGAATAAATGGTTAAATTTGAAGTTGTCTTAAAACACTAGATAAGTGATCGTGAAACTACCTGCAGACATCAGAGAGTAAGAGAGTAAAATCGTTGATGTTCAATTTGCATTTTTGTTTAACAATATTTTAAAAATGTATCTGAATTTTTAAAATAGTTAAAAATTCAAGTGTAATTTCTTAACAGCCTAAGATGTAATTCATATACCATGTAATTCATTTGTTTAAAGTGTACAATTCAGTGTTTTGAAGTAAATTCACAGGGTTGTGCATCAGTCACCAAAATCTGGTTTTGGAATATTTTTATCTCCTCCTAAAAGAAACCTAGTACCCATTAGCAGTCACTCCCCATGTGCTCCCCACCTCAGCTCCAGGTAACCCCTATTATATTTTCTGTCTATGCAGATTTGCCTATTCTGGACATTTCATATATTGGTACATTTCATATAACTGGAATGATAAGATGTGTGCCCTTTTGTGTATTGCATCTATAATTTAGCCTTATGCTTGCTAGGTTCATCCATATTGTAGTGTGTATTTCTAAGTATTATTATTCCTTTTTATTACTAAATATTCCGTTATATAGACCTAACACATTTTGTTTTTCTATTCGTCAGCTGATGAGCATGTGATTGCTTTACACTTTTTGGCTATTATGAATAATGCTGCTATGAACATATGTGCCTAGTTCTTCTATGAATGTATGTTTTATTCTCTTGGATATACCAAAGGGTAAAATTGCTGAGTCTTATGGTAACCCTATGCTTAACCTTTTGAGGAATTGCCAGACTGTTTTCCAAAGAGGCTGCACTATTTAAATTCCCACCAACAGTAAATGAGGATTCCAGAAAAATTCAAACAAGTTTTTTAAAATCGAAAGATAAAATGCCTTCATCCTGGCAAACACCACACAGGTAGTTAAAACCCAGCGAGTCTCTTTGAGGACGAGAAGTTTAGATCATGAAGGATTTTCTAAGTTTGCATTTTATTATCACTGGAAATAAGTTAATATTTAGTTTTTTAAAAAAATCTCTTTTACCTCATTATCACGTATAGTTTGTAGTAAAAGGAACAGTGTTTGCAAGAATAAAGCAATTCATGAAGGGACCTGGGATTTGGCTTGCTTTGTTGTAGCTGTATTATTAGCCGATAGAAATATTGGTATCTTTAGGAAGGGCTAAAGCAACTTTTCAGACCTCAGGTGACATGTATTTCCTAAGAACGAGGGAGCAGGAATTCTACTGCCTTAGTACCTTGGCAAGAAAAAATTTTACCTGTGAATTTCAAAAATTGGAAGACCACCGTCACTCTTCTGGAGGGTGAGTAAAACCTGAGAGTGAGGGCAGTTCACAAAGACTCAGAATTTACTGCCCAGACCTGGTTGTAGTGTTGAGAACTTTTATAAATGGTGACACTAGGTTTTGTCCTTGTGTGGTGCAGCCTTGCATCTGCTCCTGTAGGAAACTTTTGGAATGTCAAAAAGCTCATCTGTGTCTCATTTTCACTTGCCTGCTCATCAGTGTCCCCTTGGAGTCCTTGACCGACATATTCCTGGTTGTCTGTTGGTTTGGGGATGCTGTCCTGTTGACCACCCCATAGCCACTCTTTGGGTCTTGTGGATGCCTTTCTGTCCCATCTGTTTTATTAACTAACTTCTTAAAACTTTCTTTTACTGTGGTAAAATACACATAACTTAAAATTTACCATTTTAACCATTTTTTAGTGCACAGTTCAGTGGCATTAAAGCACATTCACATTGTTGTGTAACCATCACCACTGTCCATCTCCAGAACTTCCTGAACTGAAACTCTGTGCCCATTAAATGATAACTCCTCATTTGCCCCTCTCATTCCCTAGCTTTTGGCCAAGGACCGTCTCTTCTGCCAGCCGAGCTTTCTTCAAAGGTTCCTCGCCTTTGAAATCGCCTGTGGACTCATATGAGCCAAGATGATTCCTTTTATCTCTGTCAGCATCCTTGCCTCTCTTTCTTCTCCCAGCCCCCAGATTTTTACTGTATTGCTGACTTCTTCTCTCTTTGTTGTATATGCTGGTCTAATCTGTGCTTCTGGGGTAATGGGGACACTGAAGTCTCTGGCGGGACTGAGGTTAATAGGGAAGAGGTGCAAGGGAGTGCAAACTAACACCTTACACAGGATGCTATAAATTCTCTGTCGGGCAAGCTCGACTCTGGGCCTAGGGGTGCTCTCAGTGGTACCATGAAGCAGAGAGCACAGAGTTAGGGGTGCCTGTGGGGCTCTAGTTGCTGTCTTCATGAGGTTCCTTTTGCAGTTGTCATAAGCAACTATGAAAGTGCACATCGGCATTTCTGTCTCAGCCTGATTAATCACCTGATTAAAAAAAAATTTAATCCAAGGTAAGAAATTTTTTTTGATTACCCTGTGAAAATTCACAGAAATACTGATCCCTGTTGCTGACCCAAATTACATTTCAAACCATGTTTACTCTAGTCTCTTACATCTGTAGGCAAACTTCACAATCGCTAATCTGGCTTTATTGTACCAGATAACACTGAACATACTTTCCAGAAAAAATGCACAAGAAACTCTTAAAGTAGACTATAAATAGCTGGCTTGTTGTCAAAAGAAAATATTGATTCAGTATTATAGTAATAGCGGATTTTCTGGAGTTTATTGGCCGTAAGAGTTCTTAGATGCTGCTTCAGCCATCCAATGTCAGTTCAATTCAATATAGACCAACAGATGACTTTCAGTATTGATTTCAGTATTTACAACACTATTTATTTTTGCATCACTCCTTAACTCTGGTCCTGAGGTCTTAAGTTTTATCTGAAATATATAGAATATGTACTAATTCAGTGAAGCAGATTGGATTCATCAAACACAAATAAATGTTTGCTGAACTGAATCGAATTCATCTCTGCTGATAAGTCTGTTGTCTGAGCAAGATGGCCTCCCTTCCTCCTTCCCTTTCTTCTGTTTTTCCATTTTATTTATTCATTCATTTCAACAAATATTCATTGTGTGGCTGCATTGAGCCAGATCCTATTCTAGATACGGGGTATATAGCAGTTCATAAAACATCTGTCTCTCATGCATCTTATATTTGCAGGGTGTGGGAGACAGTCGATAAACAAGTACATCGATAAATAAACAAAATTTTTTTGGAAGGTGGTGTTATGAAGAAAAACAAAGCGATATGATGGATGTGACCAACGGGACAGTGGCTGTTTGAAATAGGGTGGTCAAAGAAGGAGATTAAATTGGAGCTAGTGCTGAATGATAATGAGCCATTCCTGTAAGATTTGGGGGAAGAACATTCCAGGCAGAAAGAACAGCAAGGTTAGGCCACTGAAAACAGGCAGATGGCTGGTGTGCTGGAGTGCTGTGAGCCCGGGGTGACATCAGTAGGGCTGTGTCTCCTAGGGCCGTGTAGGCCATGAAAAGAGATGGGATTTTACGATGAGGGCTGTGGTATGTCATTGGAGTGTTGAAGTGGTAAATGGGGTGATCTGGTTTCCTTTCTTGAAAGAGCCCTCTGCTACCATGTGGAGCATGGTTTCAAGGGAGTCTAGTGAGAGCAGAGATGGATGCAAAAGGCTGTGACATTGCCCAGGCAACGGTATTGCTGCTTAGACTGGGGGGTGGCCATAGAGATGGGAAGAAGGGGCGGGACAGGAAGTCTATTTTGGAGGTAAATTGATGTGTAACTTTGGAAGATACTGTCAGTGACGGTCCCTTCTGAGAGCAGCTTGCCACAGCATTGCCAGTACTAGGTTGTCGTCGGGGTTTTACCAGCTAAAGGTGAGGAGTTGTCCGTCAGAGTGGTCAGCAGAATAATGGCCCCCAAAAGAAGCCCGTGCTTCCCTGGAACTTGTCGAGATGTTACCTTACGTGGCAGAAGGGACTTGGCACGTGAGATGCAGTCAAGGATCTAGAGATGAGGAGATGGTCCTGGCCTTTCCAGGTGGGCCCAATCTAATGGCATGGATCCGTAACAGTGGGGGATGTTTTCCTGGCTGCCTCCAGAGGTGCCATGACAGGAGATGAAGCAGTCTCCAAGCTTGAGAGACTTGAACTGCTGTTGTTGGCTTTGAAGATGGAGGAAGGGGGCCCCTGAACCCAAAAATATGAGAGGTGTCTAGGAGCTTGGAACAGCCCTCAGCTGACAACAAGGAAATGGGGCCTCAGTCTTTCAGACACACATGGAACTGAACTCTGCTGACAACCTGATTGAGCAAAGAAACGGTCTCCCCTAGAGCCACCAGAAAGGAATGCAGCCCTGCAGACACCTTTAGAGAGATCTTTGTCAGAGTTTGGACCCACAGAACTGGAAGATAATGAATTTGTGTTGTTTAAGCCACTCAATTTGTGGTAATTTGTTAACACAGTGAAAGAAAACTAATGCAACTGGTTTAGTTTATAATGCACATTTCCCTTGTTAGTGAGGTTGAACATCTTTTCATATGTTTGAGGCCCTTAGTATTTTATTCTGTGAACCATCTGTGCATGTCCTTTGCCCATTTGTCTATTGAACCCTCCCCCCGACATTGGAGAGGTCCTTACTTGTTATGAGGATTGGCTCTCTGTGATGTGAGTTGCGGTCTTCCCCCCACCACTTGATATTTCAAACCGTGAAATTATACGAGACTGGCTGGGGACAAGCAAAGATGAGGAGAGCCCCAGGACTGAGTTCTGGTTACCACACTCTTTGGAGGACAAGCAGAGGAGCAGGAGCCTGTGGCTCTTCTAGTTCGTATTAGTAGGCCATCGGCCAGGCCAAATGAAAATGGCTGTGGAATGGCTAAGCCAGTGTGTTCTTAGTATTCTTCCAACTTCAACTCCTCAGTTCAGTTTTAGCCATGAGCAGCAGGTCTCAAGTTAAGCTAAAGGCCCCAATGACCAAACCATTTCACAGTCATGGTCTAGAAGTTTCATTATTATTCATTACTTAATAAACTATGGTATAGCCATGACTGAGGAACAGGAGAATAGACTGTCTAGTCAGATAGTCTGGTTTCTAGAGACTAACCTTATTCTTACCAATATGGTCAGTTTGCATGAAATTAGAATGCATGTTACTCTTCAACTATCTCAAAGTCATTTTACTCTCCGCGTTGATGTGGAACCAGCGTTATCATTATTACTGCATGGCTGTGCCAGGTTTCCCCTGAGAGAATGTATGTGATAGTAGAAGCTAGAGCAAAGGTCTTCATGATTGAAGACACCAGCGAAAAGAGATACGCTGTCATCTTGATAACTTTATATTTGGAAGGAAGCTCCACCTCTTTGAAAAGACCTAAGATCTAGAGTCAAAAAGCCTGCCTTGGTTTCTTATCACTTTTCTGATTTGAGGCAGTTCATTTAGTTTTTTTGTTTGTCTATTTTTTCATTTGTGAAATGGATAAAATGCTATCTTTCTGGTATATCTTGTAGAATTTTTATAGTGCTCATCTTTTTCATGAGATATTTATGGTGCTCAGTTTTTTCAAGAAATACAAGATATTTATGAAAAAGTTATTTGTAAACTGATGAAGTACGTAAATATGTCATAGAACTCATGTTTCCGATAGTAATAGGAGGAGCAGATGAATGAGCCTGGACGTGATCTACCCTATAGCCATAAACTGGGTTTTGGAAAAATGAAGCTGATGAACTTCATTGGTCTGATACACTAAGAATTCCATCACTGGGTGAGGGTTACCTAACCCGTCACATTTCCCTATACCAGCTGCCAGGAATCCCAGCGATACATCTTAATGCTCGAACATAGTAAATGTATTTGCCCTCGTGTTAGAATATAGGTATTCCTTCTTCTTTTCGTGACCTTGCTTTTCTTTTCTGTTTTGTTGACGTTACTGAAAGATGTCTTCAGTATTAGCTAGCTGTTATCCTTTCTAAAGAGTGGGGAGTGTTATATAACCACATAGATGCTCAGGACTCTGAGATTGGGAAGCTACCTTCAGCAAAATAGGTAACGCACCATCAGTACACATTTAGGAGCCATCAGGACATGCATATCAGATTAAGAAATGGGGGGCATCAGCGCTGACCTGTTGGGGGGCAAAGGAATGTCCTAACATTTCAGACACTTTGACATTGCCACCTTCAAGAAGAAATGTGGGAAAGCTGAACCAGGTGTCCACTGTGAAAGGGACTCATTTACCTGGTGATGAGGATGGTATTTTTAAGTGTCCAGTTTTACAGATTTTCCTTTTTAAAAACACTCCCAAATGCATGTTTATTTGAAAATAAACAGTGTCAGATTTTTCATTAGGGGCAAAACGGAAAGCAACAAGGGAGTCTCAAGGACACTATTTGGCTAATACACTGATGCCGGGTACAATGGATGGGTAAGGAATTAACAAGAATAAGAAACGTGTGTATGTTGTGCATAATTCCTCATTAGCAATCCCACCCTGGGAGTAGAGCTCCAGTCATCTACTTGATGAGGGTGGCGTTAGCACTCTCTCACTCTCTCCCTTATCATTTGCCCTCTCAATTTTTATCTGGGAGATGGAATTATGAGTTACAGGAGAAAAGGAGTAAGAGGCACATCAAAGAATTTTTTTTGTGGCTTTGAATAAGGGCCCTTACTGGTCTAGGGTTGTTAGCTTTGGGTGTGCTGTTTGCATCATGAAGCACCTGGGGTTTGTTTTTCTCTAAAAGATGTAGATAAACTAGAGAGAATCCAGGGGAAGGGCAACAAAAATGATGTATGACTTGGAGAGAAGGAGAATAACAGTCTATAAATATTTGAAAGGTAATATAAGAGGGAGAGAGATTATTTACGGCAGTGGAGAGGAGTTTGACAGGGAACAAAAGCTTGCATCTAGGAGCAGGGGGAAATTGGGTAGGACTGAAAAAAAAAACAAAACGTAATAAGGGTGATTAAGCAAAGAAATGTAATTCTCACATTCGTTTGTGTTGCCAGGAGCCAGAATGGCAGGAAGAAGTGGCGTTTGTTATCAAACTGAGGATCCAGGAAGGCCTGTGAATCGTGTTTCCCTAAGTCCTCTCTGTAGCTTAGGAGAGCAGGCAGTGCTTTATTCTTGCCCCCTAAGTGTGTAGTTTGCTTAATTTCCAACTCTCTGGCGTTAACATTTTCATAGGTGCTGGTAATAATTATAATCCCAACTAGCTGTCATTTATTGAGTGTCTGCTTTGTGGCGGGTATTGTCTTAGCTGCTTTGTTATTTATATTCTCGTTTAGAGTTTACAGCAGTTCTGTAAATAGGAACTATTTTTTCTAGTTATAAGGTAAATCGAGGTTTGGTAACTTGCTCAAGAGCTCAGGAGTGGCCGGGCGTGGTGGCTCACGCCTGTAATCCTAGCACTCTGGGAGGCCGAGGAGGGCGGATTGCTTGAGCTCAGGAGTTCGAGACCAGCCTGAGCAAGAGCGAGACCCCGTCTCTACCAAAAATAGAAAGAAATTAATTGGACAGCTAAAAATATATATAGAAAAAATTAGCCGGGCATGGTGGCGCATGCCTGTAGTCCCAGCTACTTAGGAGGCTGAGGCAGTAGGATTGCTCGAGCCCAGGAGTTTGAGGTTGCTGTGAGCTAGGCTGACGCCACGGCACTTGCCCCAGGCAAGAGAGTGAGACTCTGTCTCCAAAAAAAAAAAAAAAAAAAAAGAGCTCAGGAGTATTGAGAGACGGAGTTGGGATTCGAACCCAGGTCTGTGACCCACAGCTCCCTCTCATGCCCTAGCTTGGGCTCCAACAGCCCGTCCTTGCGATCCTCATAGTAGTAATTGGGACTCACTAGGTGTCCAGGTAAACAGTTTGTATCCAGGTACAGGGCGAGTAAAATAGTTAATGTCCAGGGCTCCCTTTACTTTGTTTTTCTCTCTTTTTTTCCCCTTTCTTGAGGTATATTTTCTCAGTATTACTAAGTGCTATGTTATTAATGTATTACGTTTTCTCATTCTATAAATTCATTTATACCATAGGCTTTTCATCATCCTTGTAGTTGTATAGCAATCTATACATTCTTATTTAGGAAAGAAAAAGTTTTATAAAGCCAGCGTTATCCTGGATCTTACATATTAGTTGTAATGGGGATCCCTTTGCTGTATTCTGTACTTTCCTTGGCTTCCTGTCTCTGAAATTTATAATGTCCAGTGTATTGATGATTGCTATAGAGGAGAACAAAATGCTCAGAATTCGTTACTCAAGAGTAAAAGTGAATAAAAGTGAAGAGCTGGGTGTCGGGGTTTTTCATGTTGTTGCGGAATCAGAAGGCCTGGGCTTCATTCAGACTCTAGCTACTACCGTGTTCTTTTGTGTGCTGGGCTCCTTTCTAAACAGCCAGCACCTCTCTCTGGGGGCATCGTAGTCCCTGGCCTCTCAACTTCATAGGGTTATTGTGGGTAGCAACTGAAAGAATGTATGTAAAATGCTGTTTATGGATTATAGAGTATTATGTATAAATATATAATATGGATTATAGAGTATTATGTATAAATATATAAATTATACATATAAAATATATAAATTATATAAATGAAAGATATTAAGATTAAAAGTCAGCATCATTTGTATTAGCAGCTCTTTCTTAGTGTAGCTCCTCTTGGTAAAAATCCCATGTAGTTAGGAATGGCTAAACTTTTAGGGAAGTTGATGTTATTCAAAAGGCAGTATCAGATTTTTATTAGGGGTAGGACAGAAAATGCCCACTGAGTTTTAATGATATTATTCTGCTAACACCATGGCCTTTGTCCCTTCCTCCCCTTTAACTGTGGTGGCATGCAATGAAAGCCATGCCTGATCTGGTCAGCGGTGGATGACATGGAAATCCAAAACATGGCTCAAGGCCCTGGCATTTTTCAGCTGCACTTTTCCATTTGCCAGTCCTGCTTGCTGGTCTCCATAGGAATTACTTTCCCTTTGGAGTTGCGTGCCTTTTTAAAACAAAGAGCTTTTTTGATTGCTGCCCCTGTGCTGTTGCTCCCAGTAGTAGTCCCTAGTGAATTCCTCTCCAGAGCCATCCCTAGATTACTTTTACTGTAAACTGTAATGATTTCACTCTGGCCATATTTCTCCCAAGGTCTCCTATCTCGGTTACTTGTAAGGCTACTCCTCCCCTCTCTTGCTCTCTTTGATCTGTTATAATTGGCTTAAAACTCTCTATATTTAATCTGCAGTGACTTTGTTTCTCCTCCCTATTTTTGCTTTTTCAGTCCCTGAGAATTTAATAATCTGTTTCTCATTATTTTCTAATTTTTCTTAAGTCGTCACATTCTCTGTGGCACTATTAATAGTCTTTTCTCCTTGTTTCCCTGTTTGCCTTATTTTAGCTATTAATACAAATCTGCATTGTGTCTGTATTTTGGCTTGTGATAAACAAAGTCCTACGCATTCTGTGGAATTGGTGGGCTTCCT
The DNA here is from genome assembly GCA_004363605.1 of Indri indri. Classification (NCBI taxonomy): domain Eukaryota; kingdom Metazoa; phylum Chordata; class Mammalia; order Primates; family Indriidae; genus Indri; species Indri indri. The sequence continues at coordinate 25,687 of RJWJ010008674.1, forward strand.
AGTTACAGATACAGCTGAACCCAAAGACACCTATATGTATATATATGGTAATGCGAGAAAATGGCCCTGGGGGGTAAACAGTTGAGCACCCAGTTTGTGTTGAATAAATGAATTTGAATAAGGAACGGAGTTTTTTGAGTTTTCAGAGCTTTGTCTCCCAAGTCGACCTTTCTGGGGAAAACTACTGTGATTATTCAACATGTAAGAAAGAAGAGCTCTGTTATCTCTTCCGTGGTTGACGTTTTGGTGAATCCTTCCTATGACAGCATCGAGATGATCTTGTCACTAAGCCAGCTCTTCAGCTCTGAAATCCTTTCAGCCATAGCATTGAAGTCTCCTCTCAGAAGATAAAGCTTTCTGCCACTTTTCTGGTCCCTGTGTGGTCCAGGAATGAACTCCCAGTGAGTCATGAGGCTTTGCCTATTTTGTTTTTTAGTCTTAAGACCCCAAATTGTTCATATTCTTTTTGACTTCTTACAGGCTTTTTAAACCTGAGTTCATGGTGGGCTTCCGGAGGTGTCTGAACTCTTAAATCTGCATTTCTCTTAGAAGATGGTCCAGCACTTTCATCTGATTGTTCAGAGTCTGTGACATAGAAGTATTAATATTAAGAATTGCTTTAAGTTTAAACCAATAGCCCTTTTCCAAAAACACCATTTCTCATCTTATTGTATTTCCTTCAACTCTCTGTGCCTATCTGCCTTTTAAAAATCAATTTCTGAATAACTAGAAAGTGGAAATTCTATTATTTGGTGTACTTCTAAAAGTTGCAGCTTTACTTGCTGGGTATGGTGGGTGGCTCGAACCTGTGATCCCAGCGCTTTAGAAGGCTGAGGCGGGAGGATCGCTTGAGGTCAGGAAGTAGAGGCCAACATGGAAAACATAGCTAGACCCTGTCTTTACAAAAACACAAAACAATTAAAAAAATTAGCCAGGTATTAGGGTGCATACCTATAGTCCTGGCTACTTGGGAGACTGAGGCAGGAGGATTGCTTGAGCCCAGGAGTTTAAGGCTGCAGGGAGCCATGATTGTGCCACTGCACTCCGGCCTGGGGGACGGAGTGAGACCTTGTCTCCAAAAAAAATAAATAAATAAAAAACCAGCTTATTGAGGTATAATTTATATGTCATAAAATTCACTATCTTAAAGTGATGTGTAATATATTTGCAGAGTTGGCCAGACAGCACAATAATCAAATTTTGCTAATAAAACAATTTCACACCTCTCCCCCCAAAACGCATAACCCATTAGCAGTTACTCCCCATTCCACCCTTCTAACCTCTAGCAGCCACTAACCTGCTTTCTGTCTCTATAGATTTGCCTATTCTGGACATTTCATATATGTGGAATCATACAATGTGGGACCTCTTGTGTGTAACTTCTTTTGCTTTGCATGTTTTTGAGGCTGATCAATGCTGTAGCATGTATCAGTACTTCATTCCTTTTTATTATTAATATTTCTTTGTATGAATATACAATACTTTGTTTATTCATAAGTTAATGGAGAATATTCATGAACAAGTTTCTGTTTAAATGTATGTTTGATTCTTTTGGGTATATACCTAAAAGTGGAATTGCTGGGTCATATGGTAACTCTATGTTTGACATTTTGAGGGACTGCTAGACTGTTTTTCAAAAGTGGCTGTACTAGTTTACATTTCTACTAGCAATGGAAATGGAGGGCTCAGTAATTTCTTCTCATTGGCAACACTTGTTATCTACCTTTTTGATTATAGCCATCTGTATTAGGGTTTTCTAGATAGACAGAACCAAAACGTATATAGAGAGAGAGGAGAGAAGGAGTTTATTAAGGGAATTGGCTCACATGGTGATTCTCACACTGAGAAGTCCTATAACAGGCTGTCTACAACCTGGAGACCTTGGGTTGCTGGTAGCAGCTCAATCCAAGTCCCAAAGCCTCAGAACCATGAAGCCAGTGGTGTAGCTTTCAGTTTGAGGCTGTAGGCAGGCCTGAGAACCCAGAAGGTCTCAGGTGTAGGTCCTGGAGTCCAGCAGCTGGAGTTCTAACATCTGGGGGTGGGTGGGTGGGGGAAGGAGTGTGTGTCCCAGCTGCAGGAGAGAAGGGAAATTGAATTGAATTGCCTTTGTGTTCTCTCCAGGCCACCAGCCGATTGGATGGTGCCCACCCACATTGAGGGCAGACCTGCCCCACTCAGTCCACTGACTCACATGCCAGTCTCCTCTGGAAGCATCTCCAGACACCTGGAAACACCTTCACAGACACAACCAGTAATTCTCAATCCAGTCAACGTGACACCTAAAAGTAACCATCACATCATCCTAGCGGGTGTGAAGTGGCGTTACATTGTGGTTTGAGTTGCATTTCGCTGATGGCTAGTGATGTTGAGCATTTCTCACGTGTTCATTGGCCATATGTATATTTTCTTTGGAGAAAATTGCTATTGAAATCCTTTGCCCATTTTTAAGTTGGGTTTTTTTTTTTGTCTTTTTATTTTTGAGTTTTTAAACAATTCTGTAAACATTTAATGTCCTCAGGAATGACTGTGTCCTCTGAGGGAGGAGTGGCACCAGCTTCTGTGCTGTGTGCTTTAACATACGCCAACTTGTTCAGGCAAACTGAGCAAGTGAGGTAAAGCAAAAGGAGGGAGCACATCAGCTTGGCACTGGAAGCAGTGGAAAAGGTAAGGTGAAAGGTGGCAGGAACCTGTTAATAAATGGGAGAATGGCCAGGTGCAATGGCTCACTTCTGTAATCCCAGCACTTTGGGAGGCTGAGGTTGGAGGAACGCTTGAGGCCAAGGGTTCAAGACCAGCCTGGGCAACTTACTGAGATCCCACCTATACAAAAAATTAAAAAATTAGCTGGGTGTGGTGGTGCGTGCTTTGTGGTCCTGACCTAGCTACTTGGAAGGCTGAGGCCAGAGTATCGCTTGAGCCCAGGAGTTCAAGGTTAGCGTGATGTATTATCGTGCTACTGCACTCCAGCCTGGGTGACAGAGCAAGACCCTGCCTCTAAATAAATAAATAAATAGATGGGGAATTACCTAATACCTTTTAAATACTATAAAAGAACAAGAGAATAAGTTCACCTTCTGGGACTCACAAAAAGTAATTCAATTATTAGGAAGAAAGAAATGTCATAGGAAGTGGGCATATTTAGCTTTGAGGTGGAAAATACCTAAAAGTTTACTAGGAAGTAAACTACTCTTACACAGTATGGCGACCATGCATTTTCTGTTTCTCTAAGATTAAATGAGGAAACAAGTGTAAAATGTAGTCCTGGTAGCTGAGAGTTTAGCATTAGCTCACTCAGCTTTGAACAGGGGATAGAATCTCATCTCTCCTTGAGTATTTGATTCTGTCTGAAGGTAATGAATGGGTAAACTGAATCAGTCTTGGAACTTTTTTTCCAGTCTTGAGATTCTACAACTTCTGCCTAGTGGATAAGAACTCCGGAATCATTTGAGTAGTTTTCAGAAAGATCTTAAAACCTACATCTAACCTTTATATAATTGAGATATTATAGATTGGGTCTATTTTTAAATCCAGATGCAGGTCTTGCTTTGTTTCGCCCTTAGTGTCATTTTCACAGCCCTTTGTTAACCTTTTTTACATCAGTTCTTTTTTATTACACACAATCTGAATGTATCCAGTGAGCGTGTGTGACACACACAAGCCTTAAAAATGTCTTTGCATAGTAAACAGACATTCTTGTTAATGATGGCAGCTGCCCATAAACTCCCTGTTCCTAGTGACCGAAAGGACCATGGTGCCAAAAAGCAATTTGTAACAAAGCAGCATCCCTTTAGTCAAATCTTGGCGGGTTAATTTCTTGAGTGACATTTCAGTATACATTACTTCTGTGGATACAGAAGGAACTTCCTTCTCAGCTGTTTGCGTGGCCTCACTTTCTCTCTTTCCTGGGATTCACAACCCTTTATATTTATAACTAAGCAAAGCCACAACTTAATCTTAAGACCTGTGTGGCTGTAGGAGCATGCGGTTTTTGTTGTTGTTCAGATAATGACCCTTGCCTCATTGTTAGTTTAAAAAAGTATATCTTTGTTCTCTTACCCTTCAAACCAGTATTGTTTCCGTGGTAGAATAAACCTTGAGCATCACGGGGGAGGTTAGTGTTGCTGCAGTTACAGGTGATACCAGGTGCTGCCCACAGACTTTGCAAACTCCTTTGCCAGAGATAGGGCTCCCTTTATGCCTGGGCCGGGTGATGTAGTCTGTCCTCCTCCAACACAGGCGTACTGTACCCCCTGTCCCAGCAGAGATTTTCCTAGGTTCTAGGTCTGCTTTGAACACTATCAAATAGTTCTTACACTTGTGACCTTTTTGTGAAGTGAAATTTCTGAAAGCGTGTTTCCATTGATCCAGATGTACAAAACCTGTACAACACAGATCACTAGATGAGGAAAATAAATAGAGGTGTGAGGCAGGCGTGACTATAGCTGTTGGCCAGTTAGCTGCTGTCATGCTCTTCGTTTCTTAGTTGCCATAGTAACATTTTAGTAGACAAGCCCAGCATCACTCTTGGTAATCATTCCTTCCAGTTAAGATTTGGAGATATGTGTGTCTGCATGTAGGTGTGTGTGTCGTGTGAACACCTACATACAGACACTCACGTCACAAGTTGTCAAAGCCTTTAGGACCTTGCAGCTGTTGGAACATAGCTGCCTCTGCCACAATTTAGAAGCCAGAAGCCTGTGACTCCAGCCAACAAAAGGGTGACACTTGTGATTGGCAGAGCTACATCACATGCCTGGCTGGGAGTTAGAGTCCCAGCCCCTGCATTGGGAAGCCAGGAATTGTCACAGTATGACATTTTTTACTATGCCGGCCTATCTCTGTGGTTAGTGATATGTTTGATGGAATAGTTAGCTGTGAGGACACAAGTCAGAGTTGGGTGACAGGTCATATTACATGGTTCAGAGCAACTTGTATACCTGCTTTGAGAATAGCACAACACAATCGGGTTGGCAGCAGCTGCCAAGTGAGGCTCTCGTTGCAAAGTACAGAGCTAAGGAAGGAGCCAGAGTTGGAGGGAGCTGCTTCGAGGATATGTCAGAAGAGCTACAGTCAGGAGCTTTGGACTGTTGGGAAGTGCATTGGGACCAAACTGCAACTCTCAGCTTGCCTGACACTCCCCACTGAGGAGGAGAAAGCTCTGACCATCAGTCTGTCTCTGGAGCTTGAGAACTCGACCTCTGTGTTTGACACACTTTGGTGTCAGTGCTTAAACAGTAGTCATTTATATTCTTTTCTAGAAAACTGTCAGGTTGACTCCTTGCCAGTAGCAACTTGTCAGAGCAAATTTTTAAAAATATATATGTATTTTTGAGACAGGGCCTCATTCTGTCACCCAGGCTGGAGTGCAGTGGCGTCGTCATAGTCCACTGCAGCCTCAAACTTACGGGCTCAAGTGATCCTCCTGCCTCAGCCTCCCAAGTAGCTGAGACTACAGGTGTGAGCCACCACACCCAGCTAATTTTTCTATTTTTTTGTGGAGATAGGGTCTTGACATGTTTCTCAGGCTGGTCTCAAATTCCTGGCCTCGAGTGATCCTCCTGCCTCCCACCTCGGCCTCCCAAAGCACTAGGGTTACAGGTGTGAGCCACTGTGCCCAGCCAGATGTCTTGTAACTGACAATGTTCATCAGTTACGTCTCAATGGCTCTCTTTTCCCTTTCTGCCACAGCTTGGTGGACACAAGTGTGAATGAAGCCTCAGACCTGGGGGCTTGAGCTGTGCGTGCTCCCATTGCCAGTTACACATGTGCCCTTAGACTTGCCACTTGAACTTCTCTGAGTGTTCAGAGAAGGGATAAAATTACCTCGAAGCCCTTCCCTGTGGTCATATTCTGCGAAAAGCTATTAGGTTTAATTCTCTGTGGTTCACCTTACCTGACTTTAGTAAAAATGATGGTTGAAAGGATGCATGAGTTTTTATTTTTAGAATCTCCTTTTAATTTCAGAGAAGTTTTATTCCAAAGACAAGGAAGACAGAAGGAAAAGTAAAGACTTTAGGGGGACCACACAAAAATTGAGTGGCCTCATTTTCAGGAGCATAGAGTCTTTTGGGCTGCCTTTGAGCCCTATAATATCATAGAGGTCCATCACACCTCTGTGGGGTGCAGTGGGGCTTCTGAAGGAGGCGATGACGGAGGAGACAAAGAAAGGCCAGTGAGTGGCTGAGCACTCGCTGCCCGTGTGTGTGTATGGCAGCGACCCTGATCCGCCTTTTTCTTTCCTTCTTAATGTTGAAAAGCAAGCTGCATGTAAAGCTACACTTTGGGATGTGGCACTGGATGTTGGTTCTAGAATTAATATTTTAAATCCACAGGGAATCCCCAAATCTCATTTTAATCATAATTTGAACATAATTTCTCCTCCCACTCAAAAAAAATGCTAAATGTGGGAGCATATATATTGACTTTAAGATTTAAAGTTTCACTGTCTCTGTTCTCTTTCCTGTCTCCACCTTTTCCCAGTGGTAATCTTTAAAAAGCACGATACAGTTAAACAGCAAAATCAAAGAAAAGGGAGTAAAAAGGACTCCAGATGATTCTCAGTTTGGGTTATCAGCTCCCACATAATGGAGAGTTGATTATTTTTCCTTTATTTGAGGGGAGGTGAAACTCCATTGAGGTGAGAAATGTACGTCTGGAAGAGATCTGAAATATTCCTGATTCTCTGGATTTGTGTGCCTGCAAAACGATCTGTTGGACAATACCGTTAAAGTAGTAAAGGTCAGAAAAGCTTCCTTCACAAATGTGGTAAGATGGAGCAGTTAGCTATTACAGCGTGCCACCCTGGAGGTCATAGACCAAGCTAGGAGAAATAATTATGCATGATAATGGGCAATTACAGATAATGGCCTTCTGGGGGTGGCAGAAAATACACAGCCCCACAATCTTGCCTGGAATGAACACTGAATAGCACATTAACTTTATAGCAAGCTAAAAGTTCAGCCCTGGACCTGCAGCAGCCCCCCAGATAAATAAAACCTCTGTCTTACTCAAGGGAAGCACTGTAGTGGCTGCAGTTCTCAAAAGCAGGATGGAATAGAGGAGCAGGTGGGGTTGGGGGAGACAGAATTTTGCAAAGGGAAGGAATGGTGAACTCTGTTCCGCCTGGTTGCGTTTGCCACACTAAGTAGAGGTGGTTCCTGGCTCGCAGGGGGTGCACAGTAAGCGTTTGTTGCTTTCCTGGCGCTAGGTTTGTGTTTGACATTTAAAATAGCCCTGTCATGATTGCCTGTGGGAGAAACACATTGTTCCCGCATTTCCTGATTATGACTTTAGGGAGTGCTATCACACCGACTGCACTCAAGGCTACTGTCTGACCTCAGAGACGGCCAGGAGCAAAGGATTCTGCTCCTTTCCAAGTTCAGTTGCATTTGGGAAGCCTTGCCAGGTGCAGCCCAGCCCTCCTGCGGGACCCTAACGAGCATTTGGAGCAAGAAGTTTTTGCCATAATTTGGTGGCTCTCTTGCTTGATGGCATAAAACGTTATCACTACAATGATAGCTGACATTTATTACTTACCCGATAGCAGAGCCTTTCTAAGTACTTCACAAGTATCCTCTCATTTCATCCTCAATAGTAGTATTATTTTCATATTATGTATAGATGCTGGAAGATGCAAATATTAAGTAACTTAACCCTTGGTCATACGGCAGTAGATTCCAGATCTGATTAAGCAGTTGACTCGGGAGCCAGTGCTCTCCACTCCAGGTTTTGCTGCCTGGTTGTACTGTGTAGTTGTTAATGCCTGTTTCATTGAAAGAAGTGTGTCAGGCTTCAGGATACAGCCAGAGATGGCTAGTTGGGACTTCATTGCTGACTACTATGCATATAACTCAGAGAGCCAGCTCAGAATGAGACACTAGGCTCTAAATGCTCTGAAATCAATCCTCTTAGAAAGAGAGGAGCCTGTAAGACAGAAGTTCTCAAACTTTTTGGTTGCAGAACCTTTTTACAGTCTTAAAAAATTATTGAGGCCCTCAAGAGCTTTTGTTCGTATGGGCTATAGCTATTGATATCATATTAGAAATTAAATTGAGAAATGAAAAAATATTTAGTAATTCCTTTAAAATAATAATAAACCCATTACTCGTTCTCATAAGTAGCATATTTTAGTGAAAAATTACATATTTTTCTAAAACCAAAAAATTAGTGAGAATGACATTGTTTTAAATTTTTGCAAATCTCTTTTATGTTGGATTTATAAGATGCAGCTGGGTTCGCATAGCTGCTGCTTCAGTCTATCGTTTTGATTGAAATACATGAAGAAAATTCAGCTTCACATAGGTAAATAGTGGGAACAGCGAGAGAGGTATTTTAATAGCCTTTTCAGATAACTGACTATTCTTTGATAATAGACCAAAACTTGACAAGTGGTAATTTCTTACAGATTAATTGTAGTGTGGAAGCTGAAACCATGCTAATGAACCTTTTGTACCCTGTTTAATTAAAGTCTGTTGGTCTGTCTGCACTTTGAATGCATGTTTCATCTGTACGTGACTGTAATGTCATGCATCGTGCATTGATCATTTGGAAGATACTAGTTCACTGAGTTATGTGGATCTCCCAAATGTTCACATATTTCATTAAAAAATATCAGAAAATCCCATCCATTAATATCACTACCGATCTCATCAGATGAGTCTTTGTGTTTGAGAGACTGTCAAGCACGTAAGCAGTGGCCATAAATTTTCCAAAGTTCTGAATTTTACTTGAAAGCTCAAATTTTGACAGTAAATACTGTTGGTTGTTTTCCTTGAAGAGACAGGCTTTGTTTCCAAATACCTGAGTCTCAATAACCATGATTTTTGTCATCATTGTTTCAAGGCTATGGTATTCCTTTAAGAAAAAGCAGTGAGGGTGGTTCTCAACTCAAACAATTGTACAAGCATCCTTTAGTATGCAGTAGAAGTGCTTTATGAGTCCTTCCCATTGAGTCACACAATTCAAGGAAAGACGTGTGTATATTCAGGTAGAGGTTTAATCGAGTTAACTGTTTTTTTAATTGCATCAAGAATATCGTAAACAAAATTTGAAAGGAATTTAAAAAATTGTTTAATGTCTTACTTTGTAGTAACGAGGAGTACGAGACCATTAGGGCAGTTTGAGGCCTTGGTTCGTGCTGAGCACCAGCAGTCTTCCCCTCCACTTGTTTCTGCATCATCCGTGCAAACATCAACACAGTGGAAAAGGCAAATAACATTTTCACATTATTGTGAAAACACTTTTGACCTCATGGGCCCTTGGAAAGGAGTTGTGGGCTGGGGGCCTCCAACCACACTTTGCCAACTGCTGCGGTAAGATGTAAGGGTGTGACTTCTTGACATCAGAGCAGCAACCTGATGGGTTTAAAGCAGTTAAAACCTGCTGCGTGCTGGGGTCTCCCTGGGAGTGCTGAGCTGTTCTGAGGCCTGGGTCCCATCACCAGGGGCTCTTGTGTAAGGTGGTCTGGGGGTGGCAGCCCCCCTCAACACCAAGCGCTCCTATATTGCCAAGGTTGAGAGCTCCTGGTTTAGAGGCAGGTTCTAGAACATTCTCGGGGAGCCCTCCAGTCATTCTCAGCAGTTGGATAAGTTATTGTTCATGACAACTTGAAACACTTTATGAGACAAATGCCTTATTGAAAACTGGCAATATTAAATTGAACTGGTATAATCTTGAGTTGAATGAAAGCTGTATGAAACAATATAATGAAGTATGATTCATTTTTTTGTCTCTACATTTATGTGGGGTCCACTCCTTCACTTCAGACCACCTGCTGAGACCTGCAGGAACACAGGCGAACATCTATGATCTTATTTTTTAAAGAAGTTTATGAAAGCAGGACCTAAAATCTAAATCTGCTTGGTGCTAGCCATGAGCAAGCTTAAACATGTATGCTTGATGCCTCTCTGTTCAGTTCACTTTATGCTCTAAATAAAAGACTCTGACAAATTAAGCTTTTACCTTTTTTTTTTTTTTTTTTGTTAAAGATAGGATCTCACTCTGTTGCCCAGGCTGGAGTGCAGTGGTGTGATCCTAGCTCACTGCAGCCTTGAACTCCTGGGCTCAAGTGATCCTCCCGCCTCAATCTCTCAAGTAGCTGGGACTACAGGTACCTACCACTGTGCCCAGATAATTTTTCTATTTTTTGTAGAGTCTGGATCTTGCTATGTTGCTCTGGGTGGTTTCAAACTCTTGGCCCCAAATGATCCTCTTCCTTCAGCCTCCCCAAGTGCTGGGATTACAGGCATGAGCCACTGTGCCCGACCTAGCCCCTGTGTTTTAAGTTGTCTGATTACAGTTCAGAGCAGACCTTTTCTGTGGCGACCTAAATACATTTACAGTCAGTCAAAAATGCTTCTAGTTTAAAATGCTCCCAGTTTAAGAAATATTAAAAAGGTTTGAGAAGGGACTCTCTGTAAGAGCTCTTAAAATACGGCACTTGATGGAAAGAACCATGCTAGGAATCTTCCCTTTCTTCTCTCACCCACCCTCACACTTAAGCCTTGATACTGGCCTGTTTGTGGCACTGCCTGCTCCTCCAGTCTGCCGGGAGGTGTTGACAGAGTCCCAGACTGTCTCTGCTATCTTACCAATGATAGGACATTCTGAATTGGCGCAAAGGGAGAAAACCTCTTTCTTGGCCATGGGATAGATTTTCATGGCCATGAGCCATTTTCTAGGAGGGTCAGAGGAATGGCATTTTCTCCAAATCTGACTCACTGTAGGATTTACAGTTTGCCTGGGCGACCCAGGGAAATTCTGAGGCACAGGCAGAGGGGCGGAAGAAGGGGGAAGATACAGGAGAGAGCAGGAGTCGGGGAAGGGAGAGGCAGAAACCCATGGCAGGCGGACATGGGATGCCATAGCACTAGCACGCAGCTGAGCCCCTGCCTTCCATGCCAGTCTTTCCAGGCCCAGTTAAGTTTTCCTGGGGTTGGGGAGAATCCCAGATTCCATGCTACTATGCCTACAGCACACTCCATTCTCATCCTGCCACGGACCCTGTGCCCCACCTGCTCTGGGCTGAAGGCTGTTCTCTTAAATTTAGTTGTGCCCCCAAACTGTTTTGCTGTCTCCTCTTTCCTTAACTTAGAATTCCATTCTCATTCTTCGTGCACCCAGAACCTTCTTTTGCTTAAAGGTCTCTTCTACCGTGAAACCTTTTCTGATCCCTTGAGTTCTCCTTTGCACTCTCCATCACCAGAAGAGAGTAAGCTCCTTGAGGCCAGGGATTGCCTGAACTTACTCTTTGCTTTCCTCTCTCCCAGCAGTTTGGGAGTTGCTGCACACAGTGGATGGGCTGTGACTCACTGGGCTTTTTAGTGGCCCCAGGGCCGCCCATTTCAGATCAAGAATCAAGACATGCTTACCTTGAACGCATGTGTTTGCTTTTCCTCAGGTTTGTATTTTCCCCATCTTCCCCCTGTCTACTGCTTGATTTGTTTGATCTGGTTGTGCCCTCCCATGTGTTCTCTCTCTCTCTCTGTCCCTCTCTCTCTCTGTCCCTCATCAGATCCCGTGTGCGTAGCCCGCCATCTACCCTGCATTGATGCTCCACACCCCTTTGAACCACGTGTGCTCCTGTCTTTAAAAGCTTCAGGCTCACTTTGTTAAGAAAAGCCTTCACCCTAAGAAGAAAGGGGAACTGACAGATTGATCCAGGACCAAATTACATTAAAAAACAAAATCAGAAAACTCTCCCTGGGAAAAAGGAGCAATAGGCTCCTACCACATTTTATGTGTTGTCTTATAAGAGGGACATTAGTGAGCCACCATCAGCAGAACTTATACTTTGAATGTTGGAATGAATCTTTCTCTCCCCTCCACACTTTTTTTATGTTTTCCCATAGTGTTGGTCAGTCTCTTCTTCTGTGTGTGTGTTTTGGAATCTCCCTCTTACTAATGACCCATGAGATCCTGGACTACATCCTCTGCCTGTGCCCCGAGGTTCTGAATCGATTACTTTGTACATAGTAGGTGCTCGGCAACGGTTTATTGCTTTGGCCATGAGTTGTTTTTCCAACAGGCACAGGTGGCGGTTTGTGGTGATCTCCCTTACCTATCATCACAGTTACCAGTGAGTGGTGTGGAACAGTAGGTACACCACTGCCTCACTTAGATAAAATTTGGGATTATCTCAGAAAACCAACCCATTCCCTTGGTCAGGATGGCAACCTTTTCTTTTTGGAATTGTATGAATGCTTAGAGGGCCCAGGTGCCAGCTCAGCTCCTTTCCTGTGTATGTCTCTCTAGGTTCTCTCCCTTGTAGGGGGAGAGTCCTGATGCCTCCCCTTGGATGACTCAGTCTTTCCCAAATGGAGGAAATTAACCTGGATACAAGGTGGCCCCACAGAGGATGCTCAAAACAGGGCAGCAGAGTCAGCCTTCTTGCTCCAATGAGCAGCGTCCCTGTGCCATCCTGCACAGTCCATGAAATGTTACCAAATGACATAGTCTTTATCTAAGGCATTAGCTTTTTAAAAACTGGAGAAAATGACTTGTACTTTTCCTGTATTTTCTGAGCACTCAGCACAACATATTAGTTGATGACAGATAATTTTGACATGTGAGACTGGTGAGCAACTTTGCCTGACTGGTAACTCTTAAAACTCAGAAGCTGAGTAGGACAAGCACACGCAAGGTATGGGTTACAAAGACAAAACCTGATATATATAAGTTAGTCATTCACATGAGGCCATTGTGAATCACAGTCATGGTTTGTAAATGGTAAATTTTGGTTTCGTTTGTGATTTTTCTGGGATTTGGTTTTGCCATTGAAGAGTACAGGTTTGAACACAAAGGACTCAAAGTGCAACAACTTTGGGAATCACGACACTAGAGAAGAGGGGAGAAAGTCTTCACCTACCTTAAAATGAATTACTGGTTAACTGCTATTAATATGCCATGGGCCCGGAGACCAGCATATAACACTCCAAGATCAATAAGGGTATTTATCACGTGTAGGTATTGATCTCTCATGAAGGAGTGAATCATATTTCACAGTGCATATGTTAGTGCAAAAAAAAAAGTAGCAGAGGGATTGTGAAGCCATATCAAAGAACTGGATGTTCAGGAGGTAAATGCACAGAGCCACCAATACCGTACGAGTACTAGAATAAAAAGCGATGGCATTTGCAGGCAGCATCTCTGCAGGCGTGACTGAGGGGAGACAGTGAGTTTTTCCAGATAGGTACTTCTTCAGTTCCTGCTGCCTTTTCCTAGCTGTTGAATCCAGTCCCGATGTTCTTCCTTACCGCACAGATTAGGACTATATACCGTAATAACACTTAGCATCTAACTTCATATTTCCTTTTGCATCTTGGCAGAGGATCTACAAGTTGGTAATTCTGTAAGGGACTACTGGTTCCCACATTCTCTTGGGAACAATGCTGTTGTGCTTTCTGCGACTATTAGTATCATCATTAAGCAATTTTGGCCAATTTATAGAGAATTTCCAGCACACTCAAGAGGCTTCCTTTCCAGTATACTTCTGTGGTCTTTATATTTAGCCATATTGGCCATGCAGTTTTATAAAGGTCTCTGTAATGGTGCACTTGAGGGTTGGGACCGGCAGGAGGAGCTCACAGTCAGAACAAGGGACTTGGTAGATATTGGTACATTCAGCTCACAGTTATAGAGCCCACTGTCAGTTCTTACTGTGATTTGTGTGTGTGTGTGTGTGTGTGTGTGTGTGTGTGTGTGATTCAGAATGGGTATGGCTGGGATATACAAACCACTTTTTGAAAATTATGTATATATAAATGTACACAGACACATATATATACACATTGTGGCTTATGAGTTAGAAAGCTTACTTTCTGGTTTATTACCGACTAATAAGGGACACTTAGCCTGATGTACCAATTTTGCCAAAATCGCAGTGTTGAGGAGAATGTCGCAAGCGCCTCTGCCACGATCCCGGCTGTAGCAGAGTTGGAAAAGGCGTACTCCTCATATTCCTACTCTCTGTTACTCTGGGTGAGGAGCTCTGTGTTCCTTCTCAGGCTGGAGTGAGTATCGCGGAATTGCTCAGCGGTCGAACAAGGGTCAAAGCGAAGCTGGATGGTTTTCCTGGTCTCTGGATGACAGTTATTAAAAGTGCACCTTGGTTGTCTGAAGGGAATTCGTACAACACCAGACATGCCTGTGAGTTTCATGGGATTCCTCCCATTCCCATAGCCTCCCGGTGCAAGCCCATGATGACCTCCTCTTGCCTGGAGTATTTAAAAGGCCTGTCTGTTCCCCTTGTCTCCATATTCTCCTAGATCTGTCTTTGTGTTTGGATCAGATTGATTTTCCTAAACATTTTTATTTATGTTATTTCCTTGCTCTGCAGATCTTCATTGATTTCCCTGGGGGAGAAACCAGAGCTTCTTGGCCTGGCAGTCCCATTCAGGTCCTTCCACAACGGACCCAGCATAACTTTCCATTCCTATTCACCGTCATCTCTTACTGTGAACTCTGCACTCCAGCCAGGCTCATCTGGTCACTGTGCCTGGAGCATGTCTTGTCCCTTTCCTCCTTTGTGACTCTGTTGGTATTCTCCTCTTCGGAGTGTTTACCCACCGCCCTCTAAGTCACCTGCATCCTGGCTCACAGCTCACCGAGGCCTTTGCTGACACTCTGCTATATAGAATCATTTGGTGACATCTACCTATGCTGTCATTGTGGCACTTAGATTATTTTGTAGGTTTCTTGCTCTGTGCTTAGTTTTGCCAAATAGATTGCAGATTCTTAAGAAGAAATGAAACGTTTAAAGTGTAATATTTCTTTTTGCCTTTGACCACAGCTAAAGCAAAGCTTTGGACATAGTTGTTCTATGTTAACAAGTGAATGAGTCAAATATAAAATATAACTTAAGGTCAAGAATAAGTGATTTTTGTGTTACCTGCTTCTCCAGATTGTCCAGAAACCTTCTGAGGAATACTAAAGTTTGATTTTACAGTGTTGTGCCTGAGTGCCTGGCGAGTAGTAAGTGCTTAATAAATTTTTGTCAAATAGAATAAGTGCTTGAATAGGTGAATTAAGTTTTTGTGATTAGAATAATGAAGAAAGCCTAGCTCTAAGCCATGAATATCAGAACCACTGGCATCAACATAGACATGGCACGCACAGCTTGTGATCTGAGTTCTGCAGTGATTTAGGTAGAAGCCCAACTTCTTTATACAATGGAATTCATTTGTATACCCTTATTTGATAGAACTGTCACAATAATGCAGTCAGGGGCATGCTGGTATCATATGTTTTTAGGGATAAAGTATGGAGCAGTTGCTTTAAGTCTTTAGAGTAGACTAGTGGTTTTCAACCTTTGGAGCGCATCAGAATCTCCTGAGAGCTTGTTAAAAACTCAGATTACTGGTCTCCACCTTCAGAATATCAGATTTAGTAGGTCTGAGGTAGAATTTGCATTTCTATAGGTTCCCGGGTGATGCTAATGCTGCTGATTCAGGAATCACACTGTGCTAACCACTGGATTAGACACATGTAGTTCGATGGATGTTTATTTCAACTTGGGGCAACTTCATGTGCTAATAGCATGCACTTAAAGGGTTGGGAGTCATAAAGCTGTTTCTAACATTGACCAAGAGTGTTAATTTGGAACTTTAACATACTGACTTTGGTGGTTTATAAACATAGTACTTTTTAAAATCTCACTTTTTAAGAATGCTTAAACATTTTAAGAGTATAAAATGGGTAGGCATCTATTCTTACAAAGCTCAAATGGTTTTATTATTTAAATGCTTGTAGGAAACAACTTTTCCAGCATGTATCTCATATTTATTCTTAAAGTTTGGTATAATTTGAAAGAGGAAATAAAATATGGGTAAGTGGAAAAGTGTTGGTGTTAACTAATTACAGTCAGCTGTAGCAAAACAAATCATTGCTTTGACCTGACATAACATTTTATTTGAGCTTTACTATGCAGTTTATTGAAGCCATTCTCTTGTTACCTTGAGAGTTATTGCTGCCATCATTTTGGCGCTTGATAAACTGAGGCTGATTAAGGTTCTGCTGCAGAAACGCAGGAACCTGTGCTGTGCCCTGATCCTAGAATGCTGGAGTCCTCATGTTTCTACTTAATTCTTTCCCTGTTGCTGTATTTTGTTTTCTTTATTAAAAGCTTTACTTTCAAAGGGCAGGCCCTAAGGAGTCTTCAGTGTTTTCCACTGCAGGGACAGGAATAAGCATCCAGAATGCCTTTCTAAAATTGTGTAGGAATGAACCACATACTCATTGCTCGTTCCTGGGAGGGTAGGAATATGTCATTCATTCTTTTTCTGATTTAGATGTCTATGTAGTTTATCAATTTTGAGAAGCTTGTATTGTTTTTGTAGTCAAATTAACAATGGAGGTAGAACATTGAAAACAAAAGAATTAGCTACTGAAAACTACCAATCATGCCACCAAATTGGCGTTTAGAATAAGAGAAAGCACTAGCGGGGAAGGGCAGGAGGAGAGGATGAACGTGTGCCCTCTCCAGACTCAGAGTCGGGGGTGTGGAATAATGAAACTGGCATGTCTCATCTCCCTGGCTGGGAAGTGGAAGAGAGAAGAAAGGAAAGAGAATAAAATAGTGGCTTGGCAGTGCATTTATAGGAACTTAAGATGGGTGGATTTGGTATCCTTTCAGAGAAAAGAGACTCCAGTGCTGACTTTAAAATGAGGCTTTTAAAATATGTTTTGCTGTAGCTCTCACCCAGACCTTCCCGAGCTTGCACTTTTAGTTATGCCCTCCCTTACGTGTTTTCTTTCTCCTTCTGCACACTCAGCTGGTGGACACTTTCTGATGGGCTTCCTCAGGCCATGCATTGCACTGGGAGTTTTTTTTCGTGAGTCCCCCTCTCCCTGTCTAGGAATGCTTAAACTTTCTCTGTGTTTTAAAAGTGAAATAACACACCTTATGACTCCCTGGAGCTTTTATTTTAAACTTACATTATTTTTTGTGCCAGCGGATTTGAAATAATCATTGATCCCTCCTGCAAATACTTACCACCCTGCCTGCGTACCACCCTGTATCTGGCAGTGTGCTGAGCACAGGGGATACAGGGTGCCTTCTTGCTGGATCTCCTATCCTGGTGGGAGAGAAGACCATTTACTGGATTTATCTCTTCTGATCCTTGCTGTTTGCTTGCTCCTTGCTGGCTTGCAAGGCCAGCTTATGCTCCTTCCACCATGCTAAAACTGCAGGCCCTAAAGACCTCGTTGTCGGTTAGTCTTTTCCAGAATTAAGTTTTCTGGATCTCCTAGCAGCAGTTGACACTGTAGCCTGCCTCCTCCTGAATCCAGGTCAGCTTTGGTCTCTGTGACATTGAGTTCTCCATGATTCTGGCCTTGGCTGTCTTTGCTCCCGTGACAGCTCCCCTCTCACCTCCCCAGATGCAGCTAGCGCCTCCGGTGGTGACTCCTGGATCTCAGCTGCCAGCCTCAGCCTCTCCCATGGGCACAGGTTCCAAGTTCTCACCCTCATCTAGCCCTCTGCCTGCGCTCCCTCCCTCTCTCCTCTGCCACGCCCAGTCCTGCTCTGTGCACCCTCCAGCCCCCACATCTTTCCTGACAGTCCCAGCCCTCCAGATCTGGTGAGTCTCGTCCCACACATGTCCCCAAAACAGGCCCCTCTTGGACATTCGCAGGCTTCCGAGGTCTCTCCATGAACTACGTCCATGGCTCCCTGGGGGGTCTCCCTGCCTCTGACCTCTCCCTCCTTCACTTATCTTAAGGATTGCCATTGGATAAATCTCCCCAAGCACCGCTCTGACGTGTAACCCTCTTGCTCAGAACTCATCAGTGGTTCCTGCTGCCTCCCGAAGAGAGTGCAGAGAGCTGGACGGAGGCCCCCTCAGCTCACCCTAGCCACCTTTCAGACTGGACCTCTTCTTCGCTTTCCACACCTGGCTCTTCTGCCTCCCTGTCCCGCCCATCACTCCACACTCTGCCCCACGTCCCTGCTTCCATGCCTTGGTCCTTGCTGCCCCTTTCTCCTTCCTCATTTGTCACCTATTTCCTGCTTCTCTTCCAAGGTGTAACTCAGATCCAGTTTATTTCATGAGTTTCTTTCCTAGACTGCCAAGTCATTGCTCCTTCCTCTGATTTCCATGAGAGTTCATGGGTACTGCTGGGTGAGGATGGGTGATGGTGGTATTTGTAATCCCTTTGTACCTTTCACCCTCTACCGTGGACTCCTCGGGCAGGACAGCCTGGCACCGTGCAGCCATCTCAGGCGGCGCGATCAGCTCTTAGAATGTTGCTTAGCAAATGTCCATTGGGTGGATGACATAGGAATTCATTCAGTTTATCAGAATTGACGCTAACAGTTTAAAGACTATGCCAGGGGGTGGCAAAATACAGCCTTTGGGCCACATCGGCCCGCTGTCTGTTTTTGTGAATGCAGTTTTGTTGCAATATAAGCATCCTGCAGCAGAGACTGAACGGTCCACAAAAACTAAAATGGTTACCAAACTGACCTTTTATAGAAGAAGTTTGTCTACCTCTGGACCAAACCATTGTCCAGACTACTGAAGGATACAGTATCACCTGTGAAGGAAGTTAAGGAGACAATGTTTGCTCAAACTCTTAACCTCTGGCTTTGACTTTCTGACATACCTGTGTGGCTGCCATAGTTACGGTGCTAAGATACTTATTTAAAGTACAATTGATTTTGTTGTAAGAATGCAGTCAGGTTAACTAGATTTGATCTTCAGTTTCTTGACATTAGCATAGAAATTCCTGGGTTGAAGTTACATTGTCAGGCTTTATGTAATTAAAATCACTTCTAAAATGTTTTTGGTAATCTCAGTAAACATCAGTCTTTCAGCTGTGCTACCAGAGTGAAGCTAACCTTAGAAACCCTCCTTTATTTTGGCTACAGAAGCAGCAGCAGCAGATGGTGTTGCCTCGTGCACATTCAGGTACTTTGCTCTGCAGATCTCGACAAGGCAGGTGATGCGTTGCCACAGTTTAGAGGCAACGTTTTGTGGACCCCCACATTAATGACATGTTGTCTTTTTCTTTTTTCCTTTTTAGAGGGACGCATGGTCATCCAGGATATTCCTGCTGTCACCAGCAGAGGGCATGTGGAGAACGCACCTGACCTGGTTCCAGACTCCCCCTACTACAGCAGCTTCTACCAGCCGTCTCTGTTTCCTTACTACAACAATCTGTACAACTACCCGCAGTACTCCATGGCCTTGGCTGCTGATTCCTCTTCTGGAGATGTGGGAGGTCCCCTCGGAGGATCCCCTGTGAAGAATGGCCTTCGGAGCCTCCCAGCACCGTATGTGCCTGGTCAGGCAGGAAACCAGTGGCAGGTATGATACTACCAGTGAAGTGGATATGTGAAAAGCACACGCACATATGCACAGACACACGT
Organism: Indri indri; assembly: GCA_004363605.1. Lineage (NCBI taxonomy): Eukaryota > Metazoa > Chordata > Mammalia > Primates > Indriidae > Indri > Indri indri. The sequence goes on from RJWJ010008674.1 coordinate 45,053, forward strand.
GCACACATGCACACACAGGTGACGTACACATATATACACATACGTGCGTGCCTAGAGAAGCACACATGTAGGCACAGTACGCAAAACGTGTAAAGGATTTTTCACTTTGCCAGTAATGCCATTTAACCCTAGAGGTTGGCTGTGAGGAATTGTAAAGAAATACGCATATGTTTATTTTGTTTTTCAAGTTTTATCTCCTTTTTTCAATGTCATTTTGCACAAATACCCAGTTGGTCAGAGTCAGATTCAGAAATAGCTTGCTGGTTGAGACCCCACCTCCTCTAGCTTTGTCCACCACTTTTGTTGAGCACTTTAGAAAATGCTGGGTGCAGCCTTCTATGTGGCAGTAATCTTTGTGATGAATTTGCACCCTGGGAAGGAAAAGTGTTATAATCCGTATGCTTGCATGGAAGAAAGGTAAGAAAAGGAATTAGGTTACTGTGAGCTGGACCTAATGGGGGTGCATTTTTATCTGGGAATGGAGGTCAGTCTTTCATACTCTTAAGTATGTATTTTAAAAATAGTATGCAATCAGGAGCTTTTAATATTTGCAGTAAAACAAAGCATTTTGCTTCATCAGCGAAGGGCGTTTATCTAGAGCTGTTCTGCTTCCTCAGTGGCAACCATTTCCATCATACCAGTATATTCACAGCAGATTCAAGGCGCCAGAAGCATTCGGAAGCTAGATTACCATGTGTACATACATTGTGGGAATGGCTACACCTGAGAGGTTAGACTTAACACTTCCAAGCCCCCTTCCAACTGAAAAATGTTATGATTTTGCAAGAACTGTTCTCATTTTGGATGCATTTACCATGCTCAGGCTTTCTCAGCTGGGATTTGATTCCAAGATAATGCAACATATTTATTTGGGAGTTCAGTGCTAGTGTTTGACCTTTTATTTTCTTTTTTGTTTTCCCAGCTTTATTGAGGTATAATTGACAAATAAAAATTGCATATATTTAAGGCATACAACATGATGATTTGATATATGTATACCTTGTGTAATGAGTACCACAATCAAGCTAATTAACAAACACATCCATCACCTCACATCGTACCATTTTTGTGTGTGTGGTGATAACACTTAAAATCCAGTCTCTTAGCATGTTTCGGGTATATGATACATTATTAACTGTAGTCATCATGATGTACATTAGATTCCCGGGACTTACTCATCTTATAACTGAAAGTTTGTACCCTCTGATCAGCATCTTCCCATTCCTCCCACCCTCCAGCCCCCTGGCAACCACTGTTCTACTCTCTGATTCTGTGAGTTTGACTTTCTTAAGCCCGCATCAAAAATGTGAACTGAAATTTTCCTCTGAGCAAGTCTATTCCATTTTGCCTCTGCCTCTTAGGTGTGGGGAAGTTGTTAATAGTCAGGTTATCCCACTTTTTTGATTGTCTTGCTACCCTCAGGGATCTTACTTCTTGGGCTTATTAAAATGTCAGTTTTAACCCCCTGAGCTACAAATTTTCCTGAGTTTCCGTACGTTTTATTTTTGGAGTCATACTTTTTTTGATGGGAAATTAAAGTACATTGGTATTAAAATTAATCTGGTGGCTTGTGCTTTTAATCCCAGAACTTTGGGAGGCTGAGGCAGGGAGGATCGCTTGAGGCCAGGAGTTCAAGACGAGCCTAGGCAACATAGCAAGACCCCATCTCTACAAAAAATAAAAAGATTTTAAAAATAATTTTTAAAAATAGAATTGAGAGGTGATAGGTATGTAAAGAAAATGTGATGATTTATGGAACTTTAAGCTGGGTCCCTTCAGACCTGTGGATTTTGTGCTTTGGGCAGGATTGAGGTTGATTGTATGGGAGACTCTCCGCCCTGCAGGGAGAAAGAAGTATCTCACCAGTTTTTAAAAAACGGCTCATCCTGCAGATTCCCAGGAACCAGGGGCTGCTATTGGAGTGTCCTGGTTTTTTGGCTGCTTCTGAGCTTTGAGGATGAAGTGGGCGGGAGGGTCTGTGAACTTGTTGGCTTGGGTGATAAAAGATGAGAAAGGAAAATCGAAGTATTTTTCTGAAAGAAAGATAGCCAGGGCAGCATCAAGTTTATGGCAGTCAGAAATCTGCTAAATTAATTGACCCTCCCATTTTGTCAAAACTTTTCAGATGGCAGATGATGATGTCATCATTCTTGATGGCAAGAATGATGTTCGTTCTTGCTCTACCTGGAAAACCTGGGAAAGGTATGGCAGGTCTTGGATTTCCTTGGACATCTCTTACCAAGGTCCACCCTCCCAGGAACAGCCCAAGGAGACCGGCTTTCTTGAGCAGTACCATTGCTGGTCTTGGAGAGCTGCCTCAGCTGCTGTGCCTAGGAGAGCTTCTCCTGAGGGCAAGTTCTGCTGAGACAGAAGCTCAACTCAGATAGTGTCTGCCTACTTGCGGTGGGGGAGGGGGTAAGGGTGGGGAGGAGCTTGGCTAAACTTCCTTAGTCCTGTGGGGGTTGTGCGGTTTTGATGCTTGGCCTCTTCCCTGAGACTTAACTAGATGTGAGAGCGGCATCACCGGTTAGAGCCCTAGGGGAGACACTCAGGCATCATGTAATACATGAGTTTGTTTTCCCAGAGGCCTTAAGCCTTCTTATTTCCTAGACAGTGGCTGTCAGTGATATATCTCATATAACAAATTATTTCTCTTTCACTCTGGTTTGGTTGCCTTTCTTCTTAGTATATAATAACATCAGAAATGAGAGCTATCGTAGACTGAGCAGTTAATGCCCTAGGAGGCAAATGATACTGTCCTTTTTATAGGTGAGTACATTGAGTCACACAACCACCAAGTGGGAGGGCCAGGGTTCGAGTCCGTTTCTGTCTGGCTCTAACGTGTGTTTCAACACTGTCTGGTTATCACTGGGTCTGCACCAAACTCAGGGCTATGGAAACCATCTCCTGGGAGCCCTCTGTGAGTTGACCCTGCTGGGGAATGTGCAGAATGTCTCTGCAGGTGAACCTTAACTGTAGGATCAATAAAGTGTGAATGCCGAGGCTCACTTTAGTTCTTTAGAGCTTGGAATTTCTTTTGTTTTCCATTGGGGATCTTCTTGTAACTGTTCTGATTTTTCTGTCTTCACTCGTGGAGGTCAGAAATACGCAGAAATTTCTACAACAGTGCTGATGCATGTGGCTAAGGATAGAGCCCTGATGCTTTCCTGAAATATGCAATCTCAGCAGTCTGCAGTGTGTGTGTGTGTGTGTGTGTGTGTGTGTGTGTGTGTGTAGCATAAAAAATGATCCTAATGGTTTGGATGAGGGGGCTCCACCATATAACCTCTGACATTTTATGAGTCTGTGGATTAATCTTGTAACCAAATGTGAACACAAGCTTTACTTACAATTTTCTAGTCATGCCCACTAAAATTAGTTCTATTGGAATTAAACTCTTACGTTAAAAGTACAAAAGCCAACATAGGTATAATCCATCAATTTGCAAAATGTCAGATGAAAATCAGTGTAGTGACTTTCAGAGCCAAAATGGACCTTAAAGAGTTCTAGTCCACCCCCATTCTGCTTCAGAGAAAGCAAGTCCAGAACCGAAGGGATTTGCCCAGCACCACAGCTAGCTGGTGACCAGGTGGATTAAGGGAACAATAGAGTTTGCTTTAAGGAATATGGGTTCTGGCACTGGGAAGATCCTTATTCAGTTCTAACTTGCAGTTTAACTCCGTAATCTTGAGCAAAATACTCAGCCCTTTGAATCTCGGTTTTCTTCCCCATAAAGTGGGTATAGTACTATCTTTATTGAACTGTTGCACGAATACATAAAGCAGTATGATAACTGAACTGAGATGATGAGTATATGTGGGGGTTTGTGAGTAAACTGGAACTGCTATGCTGATATTAACTGCAATGAATTTATTTCGGTTATCATTATTGCTACTTAGCCCTGCTTTAAAAAAAATCTATTTTAATTCCTCACCATTTGTTCATATGTATTTTAGTTATCTGCTTTGAATCCCCTTCATAACAAGCTAGGATATAAATAATGCACATTTTATTTATTGTTAAAAAACTGACACATGAATATGGACTCAGTGTGAATGTATATGGAAAGAATTCTCTATCATTGGGGAAGAATTTAATTTATTTAGGAAATAGAAAACATAATGCATAAGGATTATAATGGTGCAAAATGTGTTCATTGAGGGATTGATGTTAAAAAGAAATATTCACTAAATACTAAAAACCTACAGATAATACTTTTAGCTAATATTGAAGGGAGAGGAACTGAAACACTCACTTTTTAACCAGAGTTGTTTATAGCGGAAATGTCCAGAACAGGGATGTGGGATGGGAGAGCCTTCTCCTAACCTTGCGCTTTCTGCTCTTCCTGGAAGGCAGCCTGACTTTGCTCTTTGGACACTGCCTTGCCCCTCCTGGTGGTGGCTTCCCAGGGTAGAGTGGGGTGGGGACTTTTCTAGCTCCTTTATGGAAGATGCCCCACAGCTGCATCTGGAGAGCACGTGTGCTATTCTCTCCTCACTGGTTCCCTTGGTCTAAAACTGGCTCAGCCTTAAGGGCCAGAACCTGAGGCTGAGTCTCCTCGATCTACTTTCTTGATGCTGTTGTTAAGACCTGGCTTTCCTCCTAACCTTGTGAGATGGAGCCATCTTTTTATAAGTTATCCTGCTAGGACACAAAGTACTTGATTTGGGATACAAAAATCTTTTTTTCTCTCTTGATTCTGATCCACATATGGGTAGTATGACATTTTTTCTTCCAATCCATGAACATGGAATATCTTTTCGTTTATTTATGTCTTTTTCACAGGGTGCCCCTCTGTTACCCAGGCTGCAGTGGGAGTGCAGTGGTGCCACGATCATAGTCACTGTAACCTTGAACTCTTGGGCTCAAGTGATCCTCCTGCCTAAGCCTCCTGAGTATTCCCCAGTGTTTTATGATTTTCAGTGTAGAGATCTTTCATCTTCTTGGTAAATTTCTTCCTAAATATTATTTTTGTAGCTATTGTAAATGGGATTGTCTTCTTGATTTCTTTTTGAGATAGTTCACTATTAATGTATAGGAATGGTATTGACTTTTATATGCTGATTTTTGTATCCTCTGGGATAACTGCTTTCTGATCTATATCAGAATCAAGAAAGAAAAGATTCAAATTTTTATTCAAAAAAATTAAAAGAAAAAATCAAAAAGATTTGTATCAGAAATAAGAAAGGAATCAAGACCTCCTTTCTGATTCCTAGGAAAAAAACCTGACTCCAATGGAAATCGTCACAACTTTTTTAAACTAGAATTCGTAGAGATGAGTGTAGAAAGGGTATCAGATTATTTGCATAAAGAATCAATGGATTCTTTGTTGTACAGTTGAGACTTAATGCAAGTCTTCCTATAAAATCAAGTGAGCCACAGTTACTGAACACCTACTAAGTGCAAAACCTAATAAAAAAAAAATACAGCAATCTCCTAGGTCAGCATCCCAGAATCCCAAGCCTCTTTTGTCTAAATGCCCTGCACGCCCAGAGCTGCTTTAATAGCTTTTGGTCTGTCTCCAGCCTGTGGAGATTTGTGGCTCAATCATAGATTCCTGTCCTGTTGTGAAACAGGAATAACATTTGTGACACTGGAACAAACTCACGATGAATGGCTGGTTCCGCTGACCAGCAGCTCAATTTCGCTTCTGCATTTAATTGCCTGCAAAAGCTGTTTATTGCCTTGTGCACTCCTCCGCGGCAACATTATCTCTTAAATAAACATGTTGTACCAGGGTGACAAGGGAGAGGTGCATATCAAGTGAGCAGAAATAAATACGGGAGGACTCCGAGCTGTACCTAGGATCTCCTTTCAGTCCCTCTGGCAGGCGCCCTCCTGATTGCTTTTGCGAAGCTTGTGCCACCAAGTATATAGACTTACATTCCAGCCATAGTTAGGGTGTGGTCTGATGACAACATTAGTGATTTCATTCTTTGTTGGCTGTTTTGGTCTCCATGATGTGTTTCATGATATGATTGCCCATTGACAATTATGCACCTCGTTGGAATGTATTCATATGTTAAATTAACATGCATGGAGGGCCTACTATTTGCTAAGGATTGACCACTGAATAAAACAGACAAAAACTGAGAAAAGCAAGTCTTGGGAGAAGGCTGCTATTATGACGTAGAAAAGGAGAAAGGAAGTTGGAGATCACCTAAGTAGTAGTCCTGTGTTTGAAACTGAGGGACAGGCAGGAAGGAAACCATCTTCCGATGTCTGAGGCTTGGAGCACAGAAAGATGCACTTTCTTGTGAGCGGTCTTGGGATGGTGCTCTAGCACCTTCTGCCTGCATGGGGCCAGACGGTCGGGCAGGGCACCCAGAAAAGCCACTGCCTTTTCACTGCTTCCATGCCAGTCTGCCAGTGTAATGAGCTGCCAGACAGACCCTTGTTTTCACACTGCCTCCTCATTCTTTTTTTTTTTTTTTTGAGACAGGGTTTCACTTTGTTGCCCAGGCTGGAGTGTAATGGCACAGTCATAGCTCGCTGTAACCTTGAACTGTCGGGCTCAGGTGATCCTCCTGCCTCAGCCTTCTGATTATTCAGGACTACAGGTGTGCGCCGCCATTCCCAGCTAATTTTTAAAATTTTTTTATAGATACAGGGTCTCACTATGTTGCCCAGTCTGGTCTTGAATTCCTGGTCTGAAGCGATCCTCCCCCCTTGACCTCCAAAAGTGTTGGGATTACAGGCGTGAGCCACCACACCTGGCTTGCCTCTTTTTTGTTGTTTGTTTTAAGCATGGCCGAGCATTGGTACAACCTGGTTGCTAAAACACTGATCAAAAGAAGTGACTTTTGGAGTATCTGCTGTATGGGAGGGTCCACAGTCCCCTTTTTGTGCTGGGTGGGGTGCTAAGAACCCAGGGCTTAGGCCGGGTGTGGTGGCTCACGCCTGTAATGCTAGCACTCTGGGAGGCCGAGGCAGGCGGATTGTTTGAGCTCAGGAGTTCGAAACCACCCTGAGCAAGAGCGAGACCCCGTCTCTACTAAAAATAGAAAGAAATTAATCGGACAACTAAAATATATAGAAAAAATTAGCTGGGCATGGTGGCGCATGCCTGTAGTCCCAGCTACTCGGGAGGCTGAGGCAGAAGGATTTCTTGAGCCTAGGAGTTTGAGGTTGCTGTGAGCTAGGCTGACGCCACCGCACTCTAGCCCGGGCAAAAGAGTGAGACTCTGTCTCAAAAAAAAAAAGAACCCAGGGCTCAGGCCTGGCTCCCATTCTCAGGGAGACAGTTATAATAAGCAATCATTTTTTAAAAATATTCTTAAATTAAAAAAAAAAGACATGGTAGGGAGATAGCAGTAGAATGCAAAATCCACTTTAATTTTTAAGACAAAGTAAGAGACTTTAGATCGATTTTTGTGCCACTGAACTCCACCTTAGGTCCCTTGGGATGATGTGTTTGTGGTCACCTCAAGCTGCTGGGTAGTTCTGGGCTGGGAAAGTTGAAGTGACTTCCCTGAGCAGAACCTTACCTGGGCTTTCTTACCCTCAGCCAGGAGCCCTTTCTACAGTCTGTGTGCTCACTCCCCGGCCCGCATCACCAACGGGTTAAAC
>RJWJ010008675.1:0-52314 GCA_004363605.1 Indri indri
TATTAAAAGAGAAAGGAAAAATAGCTCTGAATCAGGACTGTGAAAGCTTAAGTTCTGGATGTGGCTTCTACCTGATGATTCATGGGATTTTGTTTAAGTTACTTGACCTCTCCAAACTTCAGTTTCCTCTAATATTTCCAAATACAGATAATAATAACTCATTATTTTGAGAGAGTTAGTTGTTATTTTGAATTGAAAAAGAAACAAAGATATTAGGTGGCCTGTGGTAATGTGGTTTTATTCTATGTCTTAGAACCAGAAATAATTTTCAAATTATTGAAAATTTTTCTGATTCAATATCAGAAAGTTTCTTTGTACTGACTTGCAGTCAGTCCTGGTCATCATCCCCATAGGCAGTTCTTGTTCTGATTTCTGTCACAAAAAAGTTCCATTTTGGTGATTTTAATTTTGAAAATGAGCCACGGTGAGTGACCTGAGACCAAGGTGGATAATGATGAGCTGAAAGCTGTAGTGGAAGTGAATCTATCTCAACCTACATGTGAATTAGCAGCAAGGAGCCATTTGAAACAAATGGGTAAGGTAAAGAAGCTGGATAGATGGGTACTGCGTGAATTAAACAAGTGTGAGAAGAGAAATCGTCTCGAAGCTTGCCTTTCCTTGCTTTCGTGACATAAAGGTGAACCATTTCTACACCGTATTGTTACATGTGATGAAAAATGGATTCTTTTTGACAATCACAAGCATTGGGCACAACGGTTGGATAAAATGAAGTGCCGAAACACATTTCAAAACTGAATATTCATCAAAAAAAGCTAATGGTGTGTGTTTGGTGGTCCACTGCTGGTATTATTCACTACAGCTTCATGAAACCAGGTCAGTCGATTACAGTGGATGTCTGCTGCAACCAGTTGGACGAAATGATGGGGATGCTTGTGATTAAGCAACTAAGATTGGTCAATAGAGATAGGCCAACCCTCCTGCAAGACAACGCTCAACCAGATGTTGCACCAACAATGCTGCTCAAACTACAGAGGCTAGACTTGGAAGCGCTTTGTCATCCACCATATTCACGACATCTCACACCAACTGACTACCACTTCTTCCAGGCTTTGAACCACTTCTTGCAAGGAAAAATATTCAATTCTCAACAAGCTGTGGAAAACGCTTTTCATGATTTCATTGCCACTCACTCGCCAGGCTTCTTTGCTGCTGGCATAAGTAAGCTACCCTTAAAATGCCAAAACCATGTCGGTAGTGTAGGCACATACTTTGATTAATTGGACAAATTGAGAAGGGTGCATGTAAAACAAGTATGAGTTATTACCTCTTGGGAAAACAGGGCATAGGTGAGATGGATAATGGAGTATGTGAGGCCCACTTCTTTATAAACCTTTGAGAAGCCATGTAATTATGGGAGAGTTTTGCCTTTTATATTTTGTGTTTTTCAAGTGTGGGGAGGGGGAGACATTCCCCCACGAAATAAATAAAAACTTTAAAAATTCATTTTTTATCCCCCTGTTCTGTTCCTTATTTTATTCTACTACCTCCTGAAAATTCTTTCTAATTTTATGGGGAAATGTAGCCTTTAATTTAGCTCTTAACATTATGAGAATTACTCTTAACATCCATAAACAAGATTATTATACCCATTTTGGGGTGTGTGTGTTTTGTTTGTTAGTAGCTGGCTATTTCTGTCTATTATAACTAAACTTGTTCCCTGTAATCCCAACCCATTTCCTTTAAAGAGGTCTTTTAAAAGTCTTATTTATTATTTACTAAGTATAGTACTTTAACTGAGCTATGATTCATTTAGGTAAAGGAAAAAATTTTCAATATTTGGGAGTAAATATTTTAAATTCCCCAAATAAAAATTGATCCTTTTGGTGTTTGAGGAAAACCCTTAATATTGGGATGTTTAGAAATACAAATTTAATTAGTTTTTGGTATAGATTTAATTTCTAAGGAGTCAGGGAAACCAACTTGAAAAAAATGAAATACTTTGCTATCCCTTAATCATTATAGTTTATAATCAAATTCATGTAAACTAATATCATTAGTAAATAACAAAATAATTATAAAAAAATACTGAGTCATTAATAGATTCTTAGCAAACAATAGAAAATAGTGGGGTTTTCAAAAAGTGATATAATTACTATATTGAAGTAGTCAGCCTCAAAAGATGGCCATGAATAGGGCTTCCTAGTATTTTTGCCCTTCTGCGGGCCCTTACCTTTGAATTTAGGCTGGCACTGTGACTTGCTCTTAACCAACAGATTGCGGTAAAAGTGATACTCTTTGACTTCTGAGGATAGGTTATTAAGAAGCCTCTCAGTTTCTGCCTGGGTCACTTAGAATATGAGCTCTGGGAGAAGCCAGCCACCATGTATGAAGTCCAGTGTACCTGAGACTGCCATGTTGTGAGGAAGTGTAAGCTAGCCACATAGAGAGGCTAATGTAAGGAAGGAGAGAGAGATGCCTCTCTGGCCCCCAGCTGTTCCAGTCATACCAGCTGAGGTATCAGACAAGTGAATGACAAAACTATCTTGGATCTCCAGCTCTGTGGAGACTTCAGATGATTCTATCCCCAGCCACACTGCAGCTACATGAGCTAGATCAAAACAAGAACCATTCAGATAAGTGCAGAAAATCCACAGAACTGTAAGAGATAAAAACAGATTCTTGTTTTTAGCCACTAAGTTTTAGAGTAGTTCTATAGCCACAAATAACTGGAAGAGATACCATTAATTAAAATTTGTTTTAAATGTTTTATCATGGAAATTAAGAACCAAGGTATTCTTCTCATCTTTGCCATTTGACTCTTTTCTAGATGACAGTATTTTGGGCCAAAGGATATTGATGAAATATTTGAGACAGAAATGCACATAAAGAGAGGTTCTGAAGTTAAGAATCAAAACTCAGCCAGATTCAACCTGAAGCATTTAAGGCTACTAGGAAGCTTTAAAGAGCCGGGAATCATACCTTAGGGACCCATCCATCAGTAATATGGAGTTCCAGGCTGAATTCAAGTATTGCCTATTTATAATTACACAAAACAAGAAAATAAGATGTGAGATAATTTAAAGAAATTTAATTATAAACCTTTCATTCTTCCCCTCATTTACTTTCTCCTTTCTTATGTTACATGATATTTTGATGGCTCAAAGTAAAGTTGTACTTAATAAAGTTAGGCTTCATGTAGAAGGGTGGGATTTCTATCAGACTAATGTAATTTATAAGTACCTTTATACATTACAGATATGAGAAAACATGAATCTCCTGATGTCAGAGACCACTCTTTCTTGAGTACTGTTTGACCTCAAGTTCACTGAAGATTAGTATATTAGGCATAATGTATTCAAGCTCATTTTCTAAGTTATCTTTCATGTTTTGTCAACTGCCAGGTGGACTCTGAACATTTTGGGGGAAATGTGGTTAAAGTAGTCATAATTATCAACCTCCTGAAGTACTTATTAGGTATTTAAAAAACTATTAAAAGGGTCACATTTAATTTGGTTGTGAGATTTCACATGATTGTAAAGTGATCATGTTTTGTATTTTCATATATTTCCCTAGCCATTGTATGTCATATTTGAGAACTAAATATTTTAATAGTATTTTTTTTTTTGCATTCGAATACAGCTTGCAACTTCAGGTAGTTAAATGTTATCTAATACATAATTTGGGGCTTAATTAGCTTATATTGACAAGCCCATCTAAAGTACATGTGAATAGAAAAGTAGAATTATAAATATAATAAAGTATATTATAGAACTGGTAAATGTTTTAAGATATACATACTAATTATGATTCATAAATATAGCCAAAGCCATGCAATTGCAGCAACTTCCAAAAACTAAAAAGGATTTGAAAACTCTTCAAATTTTGCTATTAATAAACTAATTTATATATAAGCCACATTATTGTTTATATTTAAAACTAAAAAATAATTTTTACTTTTCTCCAGCCATTCTAACAAAAACTTAATAAGTAGGCACTGCTTTAAAAATGACACAATTCACTAGTTATTTGGTAAGACTAGCATAATCATAAATTTCCCATCCATGCTTTTTCCAAAAATACTAACCCATATTGTTCTCCCTGGACCTGTTGTAGGGATGACTAATCTAACTGCTGAGGTCTCCCTTTATGTGTTTGATGGAACACTTGGCTAGCTGAACTACAGCTGTGTGTTTATGTGCAGTGCACACCTGCAGGGGCCTGACAAATAGCTGTAGTATGCAGAGGATACAAAATTACCCTGGCAGTGCTGCAAATAAGGAAGTTTCTGTTTTGAAGTCCACATGTGTGTGTGCTTCAGATGCCAGCTGGTGTATTTATGTTGCATGCACAGATGTAAAACTGCCAACTGATTTTATACCAAATAAAGTCTAATCTTTTTATACGTACTTTGTGTCAAAGTTATGAAGTGGTATGTAAGAATGTTCTCATGACTTAGGTCTTTTAACATAAAAACTGCTATTAAAAATATGAACTCAAGACATGATTGGAAATAGGATAGTGACAAAGATGGTATTTCTTAACTATTATCCTTGTGTGTAAGAAGTTATTATTGCTATATCATTAGATAAAGTTTTGATTTATTATAATCGTTAATGATATAGATCCTCTTTTGTGTCCAGAGTTGACAGTCAGGTCTGTGTTGAATCCAATTTATGAATACTGAAATGTGAAAGACAAATTTATATGGCTACTTAACTTGAAGGCTTTGGCTTTTCTATTTTTCAAGTACATTTGATTTCAACAAGTTGAAATGATAGTACATTTTGGGCATTTTTACTAATCTGTTTAAATTTGTTCTGAAAGAAGTACCAGGGATAATATTTCCCAAGTCTATGGAAATTTTAAAACTAACGTAAAAATAGAAAAACCAATTATTCAAAAGGACCTTGAAAGAAGCAAATTGTTTGTTTTAACATCTCCTCTCTAACTAAATGAATATGTTTTATTTACTGTGTCTGTCCTAAATTAGAATAATGACATGATAGTTAGAAATTTGATCTTCAAATTTATATTTGCAAATTAGATACCTCATATCTGTTACTTAACTGCAGACTTAGTTTTAGAGTTGGAACTCTTTTTTGGTTATTGTTTGATATATTCATTTTCTCTAAGAACTATCATAGCTTATTAGCTAATGATGTTTTCAATATATAGTTGTTTTCTAATATTAGTATGTTTCAATTGAACCGTTTTCAAAAGTATTGACTTTTACTGCGTGTATGAAATATGTGTGAAAATTAAGAATTTCTGGACATTGCACAATGAGAACTGGCTATCTGAATTGTTGTATTTTTTTGACTTTAGCTATAATTTCTTTATAGTTTTTTTATCTCATTTTATTTTCTCTGTACAGATTTATAAATATTTGCAAGTGGAGGGAAGGAGTTCACATGCTTGTTCAAAATGGTTATTTTCTTATTAGAAAAATTTAATGATAGTATAAAAGTATGTTGGCCTATAATCTATCCAGTTTTGCATTTTAAACACACTTAATTTGTCTTTTACTTATGTAAATCTAAATATATTAATTGATTCTTATGATATTGATGCAAGTTATAATTGTATTTGGACTTTGTACTTATAGAACTGCTTTATCGTAGTTCCTTGTGTGATTATATTTTACTAACATTTTGTATGCCTTCCTAATTATTCATTATTTTTATTGATAACATCAAAATTTCAAATATTTTTAAGATACCGTTAAAAAAATTTAAAAAGCATTTTAGCAGACATGATTTCTTTTTCTTCGATAGTAGACATGGGTCATTTTTTGGTTATAAAAGGGATGCATATTTGCTATGATTCCTGGCATAATTTTCACTGAACTTTTTTTTTATCATTGGATTTTAGCAAATGTGGGAAAGGCCTGAGCTTTTTGCATTGTACCTTAGACATAAAAGTATGGATTTTGACTGAATCAGACATTTCAATTTATGAAGACAATTTGGTTTGGAATAAGTTTTACATAATAAGATAGAAAGATAGACTAGAAATCATATCTAATGGCTGACCTGAGGGATAAGATGATTCTGAACAAAATGTACAATTAACCATGCAACAAAAGTACATCAAGAAACCAGAAAATTCCAAAAAAGAGCAGAAAAGCAGTATGGTGTAGTTGAATAAACTCTTGATCAGGAGACAGACAAATTGTGTGATATTAGTTTCCTGGAGCTTTAGTTTGGTTTCCTTTTTCACCAGAGATAAGGGAATAGTAATTCTGATTTAATATTGATGTGAATATTAATAAGATAATGAACAATAAAGCTCTTATGGTCAAGGAAGCATGTAGCAGGTGTTCAATAAATGTTGATTGTTCTTTTTAAAAAATAGCAGTAGTAGTAACAGTTTGAGATGGTTTATGACATAGGAAATAGAAGATACATGTAAAGTTAACTCAGAAAAGGACGGAAACGGGAAAGCTTAATTGATGCCTTACATTTTTTTTTTTTCCTCAAAGAATATTTAAAAGAAAGGACCAAACCTCAGATTTTTACAGCTAACAGAACCTTTTATTACTTATTTGGGAGATTATGTTCTAAACATTGCTTGGTTATTTTGTGCCAGGGCCAACTGCCTTTAGTAGGGTATCACTTCAAACACTACTGCCGCCACTGCAGGTTGCAAGCACATGATTGAAGGCTTCTAGTTCTCAGCTCATGCCCAGATGTCTTTCAATAACTATAGCCAGTAATTTCTTCAAATTGCTCACTTTATCAGCAGCACATGTCATCAATCCTGAAGTGGTTGCTCAAGTCAAACTACAGAATCTTTAGCTTACAGATGCAGCTGCAAACAGGTGAACAGGCAGAAAGTAATTTGTGCAGCTTGGTGGCTGTCAGACGAAAGACAGACAATCTGTGTTTAAAACAGATTGCAGGCCCTGTATGGGCCAGACAAAAGGGATTTCTCCAACTGCAAATAATTCCAAGGTTAACATATTTTCCTTTCTGCCATTAGGTGATTTGTTAAAATTGGAAACAATGAACATTATAAATCTACACAGAAACTGGAGACAAGATGAAAGAGAAAATCAGATCACTAAATAGGTTTACATTTGTCTTTCCAAAGAAGTACAACTGGCATTCATATAAGCTGCTTTCTCACAAATTAAGCCAAGTTATAAAATAATTCTTTGAATCTTACAAGATTACAAATGTTTCAAGTTGCATTAAGAATTACTGATATTAAAAAAAACAATGAACCCTGAACATTACAGTTTTTATAATAAATATTTTGGTTTCAAGAGTTAATTGTTAATTTGTGGATGTTGGAATTTGCTTTTTTTAAGTATTATTTGGTGTTTCCCATGAAACTTTATTAATGTAGATTTTAAAAGTAGCATATGCCAAACATACCACACTTTTCAGCACATAAGAATCTACCATGGTTACAGAGCAAAAATTCTTACACAGAAAAATATTTTGAGGACCTGTGCTTTTAAGAAAGTTATCCTAACTTTTTTTTTCCGTTGGACTTATTGGAAGATGACTGAAAAATATCTGGAACTATGTGTAAAATAGTGACATTTTAAGAGATTGTTCCACAATAGCATCAAGAGTATTCATTATTTTTCCATAGATCTCAAAATTGATAAACTTTGAGAGTCTGAATCAGCAGAGTATTACTCATCAGTATGACTCCACGTAAGTGCTTACCCACTGAAACAAATAGGAAGAACTATGTTACATTAGCTTTATAAGTACCTCATAATAGAAGACTACTGAAGAGGACACATGTACACACACACACGTTTAGATATTTAAGATATCTGCACATGTGTGCATAGATGTGTGTTGGGGGTGGGGCACATGAGCAGTAAAAGATTAGTCCTTGTTTGTTATCCCCCCGAACTTACGTCTGTGATACATAGAACAACTGTAAGTGAATGTTGCTGATTTATTCTCTCGTTTCTGACATGCTTGTGCTTTCTCTTGTGTCATGATTTAGTGTTGTAATTGTTTTTAATAGATAATGAGTTTCTGTAACATAGTGTTTAAGAACATAGTCTTCACTGTCAAAGTGGATTCAAGTTCCAGTTTGGTCATATTGTGAGACTTTGGACAAGTTACTTAACCTATCAAGTCCTCAGTTTTTCAGTGATGAAGTTGGCTGTTTATCTAACTCATGTTGTTTTTGTGGTACTTAAAGAAAAAAACCTACAAAGTATTGAACCCGGTGCTTTGCGCTTATTTAAAGGTTCAATAAACTTTCTCCATTTTCTGCTATAATTTAAACACCCTGAGGAAAAGAGGATGTTTTTGTCTTGCTCCTTGCTATTTCCTAGGCATTTGTTACTGTGATTTGAACTTTATAAGAACTCATAACTAATCTGAATGAACTTAAAACTGGTTCTGTAAATTTCAGAGAGTTCACTTTGTTGATTTTCTTTAGTGATAACAATCCTTCCTTGTCAAATACCTTGACCTTAGAAATGAGAACAATTCTGATTAATTTTTTGAGTGTAGACAAAGGGATCTCAGTATTTTAATTTTAGTGACTTCAGTTTTCCTAACACTAAGTAATTGTTCTTGATTATAATTATTTTTCAAATATCATTGATTTAAAAAAAATTTTTTTTTAGACAGAGTCTCACTCTGTTGCCCCAGCTAGAGTGCAGTAGTGTCATCATAGCTCACTGCAGTCTCAAACTTCTGGGCTCAAGCAATCCTATTGCCTTAGCCTCCCCAGCAGCTGGGACTATGGGTGTGCACCAGTGCACTCATTTAATTTTTCTATTTTTTTTTTTTGTAGACACAGGGCCTCGCTCTTGCTCAGGCTGGTCTTGAACTCCTGAGCTCAACCGATCCTCCCACCTTGGCCTCTTAGAGTGCCAGGATTACAGGCAGGAGCCACTGCACCCAGCCTCAATTGTCACTGATTTTTAATGCCAGCTTATTCTGTAAGTGTAAGTCTCTTGGTCTCCAACCTGGCCATCCATGGTTCTTCTCCATTCTTCGGCTGAAAATTTATGGGTTTTTGAACACCAGTTTAGGGCTTAACTTTAGGTTTCTCATATCAAAATCTCTTTGCTTTTAGAGCACTACTTAAAGTTTCTAAAACGTATTGATGCACAGACCCTACACCAGACCTGTTATTTTGGAATCTCTGGGGATAAGGCCTGGATGTTGATCTTTTAATAAAATCTTTTTGTGTCAGTCAAATGGGGACTCAAGGTTGAGAACAACTGCTCTAGAACAGATACTGGCAAGGTACAGGCTATAGGCCCAATTCAACCCATTAATTGTTTTTGATTGGGATACAGTAACCACCATTTTTGGGTTGTTTAGTTATTATTTATGGCCCTTTTGTGCTGTAACAGCACAGTTGAATAAATGCAACAGAGAGTGTATGTAAGCTAAGCCTAAAATATTTACTATTTAGCCCTGTACAAAAATGTTTACCAACTCATTTTAGATTATGAGCTCTGATTCTCACAGCTTTGCACATTCCTAGATTTCATGTTTGTTAGTACTTGATGTAATCTAAAGGTGAATTAGCAAGATATTTTTGCTTATCTTTTTATTTCTTGCTTGATGGATTGTGAGTTGAGGGTAGGTAATATATTTTATAGCTCTTTGAAGTCCTCAACACCTAATATAGTTAAATTTTCATAGTTGGGTCCAAGTTAACGTTCATTAATTGACACTAGCTATTGGCCTTAGGTTTTTGCAGGGGGGAACCAGCAAGAGGCAGTGTGGAGCTTTGCCTTGCACATTTGCAGGTTTTTTTTTTTTTTTTAACAGAGTCCAGTATAATTAATATATTAATTTAGATAATATTTTGGAATACTACAAAACGATCATTTTATAATTATGGCAAATCTCCTAATTTTTAAAAATTTCTGTCCCTTTAATCTTCATGACTCTTATCAGTTGTACTTAATGTTTAGATTTAAGCTACAAGACAGCATACCACATTTCATCATTGTTACTCTTTTTAAAATTTGCCTTCATCCCTATTTTAGGGAGTTTGGCAATGACTGGGATATTTGTGTCTTTGAAATATTTCGGGAGTCTGTCAGATATGAAGTTGATCCAGTTTTAATAATAGATTTTCCCTATTTCTAGCCTTTAAGGTATCATAATTAGCTTAGCTTTTATTGTTAGTGCAGTCATAATAATTTTTTAATTGTAGATTGCTTGAGAGAAAACAGACACAAAGTATTTTCCATATAGGCTTGTTTTATACCCTAGGAATGATGTGTTTAACTAGTTCTTAACTATTAACTGTACAAATTTTGTCCAAGTGCTGTGTCTCAGAATTTGGATTCCAAATATAGTTAGTACACATACATTATATATTAAGAAAGTAAGATCATCTTAAAATATTTTTTTCATTTGACTTTTTAAATAGAGTGAATATGTTATTTAGGGCAGGGAAAAAAATAAGGCACTCAGGCAGGTTGCTGACGGCAGTCCAAATGGCTGATCAGAAGGTCTTTATATGCATTGGTAATGTGTTGTGCAGTATAAGCTGAAATATATTCCACAAGGGAGGAAAACGGAATAGGTTACATACACTGTTCCTAAGTGCAATGAATATAAAACTCCATTACTCACTTTAGGCAGGTGCTTTTTATATGAGGCTTTAAAGAAATATAAAACTGCTGGTGAAATGATTGGTTTGTATAGATACCACTTAGCTCCCAGTGCTTTGACCAGATAGAGAGGCTAAAAGTATTCTTGGAAACATTTTTTTAAAAAATAGATGCAAGGATTGATGGTTAATATTTTTCTGGTATAATAACCTGTCACTGTAACATTGTATAGCATGTGAAATTTGTCTATGAGTTGGTTATTTTCAGGGACACAGGAAAAATTTTCTAGGTTTTCTTTGTTAATGATAATGAAATGTCATTCTTCAAAATTTCTTTTCAAGATACGTATATGTATTTAAAATATTTTTGAAGGACTTCCTAAATAGTATTTCTTACTAGTTTTCAGCTTTTGTTCGCTAAGAACTGTAGAGCATTTTATAGATACTAAGATTGGATAAATTTTGTAATGTGCAATAACTCTTTTTAGGATAACTCTGCAGTTGGTTGATGAACACCATGAAGCATTAAAAAGTGTATTAGTCCGTAAAGATTTGCAGTGGTCCCACCTATATATATGAGCCCATATATTTCTCTTTTCTGACATTTTCAACTCTTAGAATAAGCACCTGCTTATTGTTTAAATACTGAACATTCTCTCACAAATGAATTTTCATAAACATGAACTAAAAGGGAAGTTAAAAGGATACTAAGTAGATATTTTTCAAATTTGTTTAGGTTTTAAATATTTCAACCAGTGGGTTTTTGTTTTTAAACCTGTCATTCATTGATTGATTTCCCCTTCCTTCTGTCCCGCCTTCTTTCCCTCCCTCGAGCTTCTTCTCCCTCGATTAGGTGAAATTCACATGCTATCAAGCATTTTAAAGTATACAATTTGGTGGTATTTAGTACATTCACAATGCTGTACAACTACCAACTCTTTTTAGTTTCAAAACTATCTTTATATCACTCCCTAAAATTACCCCATGCCCTTTAAGTAATTACTCCCCATCTTCTCTCCCTCATCCTCTGGCATCCTCTAATCTACTTTCTATGTCTATAGATTTACCTTGTCTAGGCATTTAATATTAACATTATCATATAATATGTGACCTTTTGTTCTTCTCTGGAGATCTATTGAAGTTCTTATGTGTATCAGTAGTTCATTCAGTTTTATCGTTGTGTAGTATTCCATGGTATGGATGTACCACATTTTGTTTGTTTATCTATTGAAGGACATATGGGTTGTTTCCACTTTTTGGCTATTACAAATAAAGCCGCTATAAACATTTATGTAAAAGTTTTTGTGTGAACATAAATTTTCATTTCTCTGGACTTAATGCCCAAGAGTGCAATTTGCTGGGCTATGTGGTAGTTTTATGTTAATTTTTGAAGAAACTGCCAAATTGTTTTCGGGAGTGGCTGCATCATTTTGCATTCCTGCCAGAAAATGTGTGACTTACCAGTTTCTTCACATAATCACCAGTATTTGATTTTGTAACTGTGTTTTACTTTAGCTGTTAATTAGGTGTGCAGTGATATCTCATTGTGGTTATAATTGCATTTCTCTTATAGCAATACAAATGATGTTGAGTATTTTTTAATGTGCTTACTTGCTATCTGTGTATCCTCTCAGTGAAATGTCTGTTCATGTTTTTACTTCATTTTCTAATTGTATTGTTTGTGCTTTTATTGTTGAGTTTTGAGGGTTCTTTACATATTCTATTATAGATACTATTTCTTCATTGAATATATAATTTACAAATATCTTTTCTTAGTTGATAGCTTTCCTTCTCTTAACAGGGTCTTTTGCAAAGCAAAAATTTGTAATTTTGATGAGGCCAACTTTTTTCCTTCTATGGATTGTATTTTTGTTGTTAAGTTTAAGAACTCTTTGCCTAGCTTTTGATCCCAAAGATTTCTCCCTATGTTTTTTCAGAGTTAATCTTTTTAAGGTGTTAGACTTAGGTTGAGGCTCTTTTTTTTTTTTTTTTTTTTTTTTTTTTTTTTTTTTTTTTTTTTTTTTTTTTTTTTTTTTTTTTTTTTTTTTTTTTGCCTATGGATGTGTACCTGTTCCAGCACTATTTGTTGAAAAAGCTGTCTTTCTTTCATTGAATTGAATTTACACCTATGGCAAAGTTATTTGGCATATTTTTGTATGCCTGTGTTTGGGTCTCCATTCTGTTCAACTGATCTGTGTGTGTGTGCTTTTGCTAATACCACACAGTCTTAATTACTGTAGTTGTATAGTAAGCTTGACTGATTCCTTCCACTTCTTTTTTGAAATTGTTTTCAGCTGTTCTATTTCCTTTGCCTTTTCATAAGTATTTTAGAATAGTATTATATGTACCTCTCAAAAAATATTCAGTGTGTTGAGTATTTCAACAGTGAATACTGTGTCTCTCCAGTTGTGTAAATCTTCTTTGATTTCTTTCATCAGCATTTTTTAGTTTTCAGCATAGAAGTTATATGCATATTTTGTTAGTTTTACATTTAAGTATATTTTTAGAGATTGTAAATGGAATTCTATTTTTGTTTTCAGTAAACATATATATATGTACATTGAGAATTTTTTATATTTTTATTTTGTATTCTGTGACCTTACGAAACTCACCTATTACTTCTAGGAAGTATGTGCATGTTTTAAGATTCCTTGAGGTTTGTATATAGTTATGTTAAATGCAAAGAGGGGCAGGGGTTTTCTTGTTATTTGTTTTTTTCCCTTTCCCATCTGTATACCTTTTATTTATTTCTTATTCTATCGGCTAGAACTTCTAGTGTTATGTTGAATAATAGCAGTGAGAGCTGAAATCCTTGGCTTTGTTCCAGTCATAGTGAGAAAGCATTTAAGTCTTTTACCATTAAGTAGTTTTAAGTATTTTTATAGATGTTCTTTCTCATGTTGAGGAAGTAACTCTCTATTCTTACTTCCCTGAAAGTTTTTTTTTTTTTTTTTGTCATGAATGGGTGTTGAATTTTGTCACATGCTTTTACTGCATCAGTTTGTAGCTTCATGTGGATTTTTCTTCTTTAGCCTGTTCATATGGTGGATTGCATTGATTTTCCAATATTGAACCACCTATTAATTCTTGGAATGAACCCTAGTTGGCCATAGTATATTATATATATATTTATATTTACACATGCATTAACACATAGCTGAATTCCATTTTCTAATATTTTGGTAAGTTCACATGTCGATAAGGAATATTTGTCTGTAGTCTTCCTTTTTTTGTAATATCTTTGTCTGGTTTTGGTATCAGGGTGATTCTAGCTTCATAAAATGAAATGGAAAGTGTTTCCTTCTTTTCTACGTCCTGAAATATATTGTGTAGAAAGGAAATTAATTATTCTTTAAAGACTTGGTAGATTTTTCCATTTGTACCTGGAGATTTACTTTTTTTTCCTTTCCTCTTGAAGAATTGATCCATGTACACGTAGTTTTCAAATATTGTGTGTAGAGTTGTTATATTCACTTCTACCTTTTGATATCTGTAGAGTCTGTAATGATATTCCATTTCATTCTGTATATTGGTAATTTATGACTTCTTTCTCTTTTTCTTTGTTAGCCCTGCTAGAGTTTTGTCAGTTTTATTGGTATTTTAAAAAAACAGTTTTAAACATAAATTTTATTGATTTCTGCTACCTTTATTATTTCTTTCCTCTACCACTTTGGGTTTATTTTGCTTTTCTTTTTCTAGGTTTTAGATGGGAGACTAGATTATTGATTTGAGACTTACTTTTTCTAATTTGTACATTTAGTGCTATAAATTTCCCTCTCTATACTGCTTTAGTTGTGGCCCACAAATTTTGATACATTGTATTTTCATCAGTTCAATTTGTTTCTTTTATTTCCTTGGAGACTTCCTTTTTGACTCATGGACTATTTAGATCTGTTTAATTTCCAAGTATTTGGAGATTTTCTTATTATCTTTTTTTAAAATTGATTTCCAGTTTGAATCTATTGTGGTCAGAGAACAAACTCTGTATAACTTTAATTATTTTAATTTTGTCGAGGTTCATTTATGGCTTAGCACAATATGGTCTAGCTTGTTATGTGTTCTGTGGGCACTTGAAAAGAATATTTATTCTGCTGTTCTGTAGTGTATAAAACAGCTTATTGGTTGATAGTGTTTTTGATATCATTTATATCTTTGTTGATAATCTGTCTAGTTGTTTTGTCAATTGTTGAGGGGATATTGAAGTCTCCAACTATAATTGCAGATTTGTTTCTTTTTTCAGTTATCACTTTCTGCTTCACATATTTTGCAGCTACGTTGTTTGGTTTATACATATTTCAGATTGCTGTGTCTTTTTGGAGGATTGACTCTTACAATTATTTTTCTCTTAAGTCTACTTCATTTGACATTAAAATAACCATTCTTTTTAAAAAATATGGAGATAAAGTTCATATAACACAAACTAGCCATTTTAAAGTGTGCAATTCATTTTAAAGTGTTTTTAGTATATTAATAAAGTTGTTCAACCATCACTCCTATGCAATTTTAAAACATTTTTATCTCCCCCAAAGAAACTCCATACTCATTTAACAGCTACTTCTCATTCCTGTTTCCCCGTAGCCCCTGGGAATCACTCATCTGCTTCGTGTCTCTCTCTGGGTTTACCTATTCTGAATATTTTCTATAAATGGAATTGTGCAGTATGTGATCTTTTCTATCTGACTTCTTTCATTTAGTATAATATTTTAAGGTTCATCCTTGTTGTAATATCTTGCAGTGTTTCATTTCTCTTATGGCTGAATGATATCGCATAGTATGGCTATACTGCATTTTGTTTATCAGTTCATTAGTTGGTGGACATTTGAATTGTTTCCACTTTTTGGCTATTAAGAATAATGCTTTTATGAACATTCTAGTACAAGCTTTTGTGATAATGTACATTTTTAGTTCTCTTGGGCATTTACATAGAAGAAGAATTGCTGGGTCATATGGTAACTTCTTAATTAACTGCCAAATTGTTTCCCATAACACCGGTCTGTATTACATTCCCAGGAGCAATGTATGAAGGTTTCAATTTCTCCACTTCCTCTCCAACACTTTTTATTGTTTTTCTTTTTTATTATAGCCATTTTAGTTGGTGTAAAGTGGAATCTCACTATGTTCTGCTTTCTGTTGATTAATGTTTGTATGACCTACTTTTTCCTATGCTTTCACTTTCAACTCACCTACATTTCTTGTAGACTGGATATGGTTGGATTGTGTTTTTTGATCCAGTCTGTCAATTTTATCTTTTTTTTTTTTGGGACAGAGTCTTACTCTTTTGCCCGGGCTAGAGTGCCATGGCTTCAGCCTAGCTCACAGCAACCTCAAACTCCTGGGCTCAAGCAATCCTACTGCCTCAGCCTCCTGAGTAGCTGGGACTACAGGCATGCGCCACCATGCCTGGCTAATTTTTTCTATATATTTTAGTTGTCCGATTAATTTCTTTCTATTTTTAGTAGATACGGGGTCTCGTTCTTGCTCAGGCTGGTCTCGAACTCCTGAGCTCAAACAATCCGCCCGCCTCGGCCTCCCAGAGTGCTAGGATTACAGGCGTGAGCCACCACGCCCGGCCAGATTTTATCTTTTTATTGGTGTATTTAGACTACTTATATTTAATGAAATTATTGATATGTTAGGCCTTAAATTTGCCATTTTATTTTTTGCTGTCCGATCTCTGTTTTTTCATTTTTTTTTTTCCTGTCTTCTTTTGGGTTACTTAAACATTATTTAGAATTCCATTTTGCTTTATGTGTAGTGATTTTGAGTGTATCTTGTTAAGCTTGCTTTTTTGGGGACTGTTTTAGGTATTACGTTTTCTAATTCTAACTTACACAGTTTACTGCTGTCATCGATATTCTAGTTCAAGTGAAGAGTAGAAACCATATTTCCTCTTATGATCCTTTACCCTTCTTGTTTATAATATAATTCTCTGAAATATTTCCTGTATGTAGATTGATAACCACATGAGATATTTATGCTTCAATGTGGAACATAGTTTAAAAAACTCAAGAGGTGAAGGAAAGACTTTTTACCCTATTTTTGCTTACTATATTCTCTTTTCTTTCCTAATATTCCAAAGTTCCTTACTTTAACCTTAACTTTCTGTTTGGAGAACTTACTTTGGCTGTTCTTTTTGGGTAGATCTTCTGGTGACAGATTTTCTTAGTTTTCCTTCTTCTGAAAGTGTCTGGTTTTCTCCTTCATTCTGGAAGTATATTTCTGCTGGATATAGGATTTGGGGTACTTTTTTTTCTTTAGAGGTTGAAAAATGTTGTGCCACTACCATCTAGCCTCTGTGGTTTCTCATCAAGTATCTGCTGTCATTTGATGATTTTCTTTCCTCTGTGTGTGAGGTGTAATTTTTTTCTTGCTCCAAGATTTTTTTTCCTTTCTTTAGTTTTCAAAAGTTTATCTATGATGAGTTTTGATTTCTTTGAGTTTACTCTGTTTAGGTTTAGCTCAGCTTCTTAACGTTTAGGTTTATGTCTTTAGTCAAATTTGGGAAATTTTAAGCCACGATTTTTTGGAGTACTTTTTCTGCTACTTCTTTCTATTCCTCTCCTACTGGACTATGAAGACATGAAATTTACATCTTTTAGTATGGTCTCACAGGTCCCTGGGATTCTTTTCTTTTTTTTCTTTTCTATTTTTTCTACAGGTCACATTGGGTAATTTCTGTTGTTCTATCTTTGATTTTAGTGATTCCTCAGGGGCCATGCCCCCTTGTTGCTGCTAGGTGGGGATAGAAGTCCAGTTCTCCACTCGGCCTGCATCACTATTTAGGGACAGAGGGGCTCATGTTGTTTCTGGCCAAGAGTGGAAATTCTGGCTCTCAGTTAGGCCTCCCTTGGCTTGAAGTGTTGGACTGCCTCATTACTGCTCTCAATTAGGCTTCCACTGACATTGTGGTAATGGTTGGGTGGCTTGTTACTGCCACGTTTTGGTGAAGTTTCTGACTCTCCACTAGGTCTCTCTTCACACCATCCCAGCTGGAATGGGAAGGGGCACCTCCTTACTAGTGGGGTTGAGTTGGAAGTCTGGGCTTTCTCTTCAGCCTTCTTTTATTCTACCCATGCCGAAGTGTTGGGGTTTCTTGTTAAACATGCTGAAGGTAGAAATCTAGGCTTTCCACTTGATCTTTGCTGTCATTGTTGGGGGTATGGCCACAGTTTTGCAGTGGCATTTGGCTGGAGTAGACCATTTATTTTCTAAAAGTTTTTTATTTTGCTAGGTTACCTTTCCGGTTCTTTGGCCAGGGAGAACAGACTGTTTTCGTTGGGACTTTTTGTCTATACCTGTTGGCCTTTCTGGGTTGCTGGCTTCTTCAGCTTCAAGTCTGGGATATTTGAGGGAAAAACAAAACCCATGAACCTTACCATTGTGTCATTCCTTGGGCCTAGAGGTCCCCAACTGATAAGCTGCCTCTTCTCCTTTTAGAGTCATCTTAATTTTTGTTATATCTGATGTTCAGTTTTTAGTTGTACATAGCATGAAAAATAGGGAAAAGTGTGTCTACCCTATCTTCCTGGAAGTAGAACTAGTTTCTTTATTTTTATAACTACTTGAAAAAGCTGTCTTTTTTTAAAAAAAAAACCTTAATTATTTATGTTCCTTTTTGGTTAGAGTAAGCCTATATACAACTTTGAGTGGTCTCCCATTTATTAATGTTATTATTTCTTAACCATACCTAAGACACCTGACATGATATCCTACTCTGAATATGGTTATAGTAACATTTGTTCATAAGGGATATGGCATGCAGTGATTTGTGAATAATTTGTGTATAGATTGGATTATCCGTTCTATTCTTCCTCACCTTGCACGTATCTTTTAAATACATTTTCTTAGAGCCATGAGATCTTCTTCCATTTTATTTTTGTAGTTTGGTTACTCATTGGAAAAACTTAATGTTATTTGGAAATTTATATATTGACTTCTGTTTATTCTCTTCCTTTTCATTTATAGGTTTGGATATGTGTATCAAAATTAGTGGGAGGTTTTTGTTTTGCCTCCTGATTCTACCCACAGTGATTACAGGGCATTGTTTATCTTTAGTCCATACTGTGAAGCTTTGTCATATGACTTTATTTAAAATTTCCAAAACTTAGTCAGACAGTTTTTTATATTATACATGATGTTTTACAAAATTTTATTTTTTTTTTTACAATATGGTAACTTCTATATAATTTCTAATTTTTTTCTATGAATAGTTTTCATATAGTTGTAATGACATTACATATACCATTCTAAGTTCTATTTGATTTATCATTTCCTGGTAAATATAGTTTCTATGCTTTTACATGAATATTGAGTAACATAGGTTTTTAATAATAATGGGATAATGATATTTCATAATGCACCTAACCAGTCTCCTGTTCTTTTATATTTAAAGTGTTTTCTGATTTTTGCTAAGGTAGTATAAGCATTTTTTCCTTCATTTTAGTTATTTCTTTGGGATAAATTCCTGCAACTGAAATAACTTGGTAAAGGATTGTCACCTTTAAACAAATAACACATGGTAAATATTGTTCTCCCAAGTCATTCCATGAACATATACTACAACTGGGGATGAAGGGTGATGATTATTTTAATAAAGCCTCAACAACATTAAATGTTATAGATTGTACATACAAATGATGCTTCACTTTTAATTCACTTTCTGTAGTTACAGTAAGATTGATTTTTTGTCATGTCTTTTCTATGTTTATTTCCTCTTATATGAATTTGCTTTTGTATTCTTATTAGTCACTTATTCATTGATTCGTTGATTCATTCATTCATTCAACAAATACCTAAGTGCTTCATTAAGTGATGCATTAAGTTTTCAGTGTATTTGTCAAAGAAGTTTTGAAAGTTTAGTAAATTCTTTGGCTTCTCCATGTGAATAGTTATTTTTATTGTCAAAGTAGAAACATTAAGCTCTTAAGTAAGGCCATATTTGACTTCCAATTACAATAACTGTATTAAATACACTTATGATGTACAACTGTCATCACCATTCACTGTAGAACTCTTTTCATCTTGTGAACCTGGCACTCTGTGCCTCTTAAACCATAACTCCCTGTCTTCATCTCCTTTTATCCCCTGGAAACTGCCATTCTAATTTTTTTTCTGTAATTTTGACCACTTTAAATACCTCAGATGAGTGGAGTCATATAGTATTTGTCTTTTTGTGATTGTCTTAGTTCATTTAACATAATGTCTTCAAGGTTTATGCATGTTATAGCATGTGTCAGAATTTTTTTCCTTTTTAAGGCTGAATAATATTCCATTGTATTTATATACCACATTTTGCTTATCTATTCGTCCTTCAGTGGACACTTGGGTTGCTTCCATGTTTTAGCTATTACAAACAATGCTACTATGGACACAGGTGTACAAATACCTCTTTGAGAGTCTGCTTTCAATTATTTTGGATATATACAGTTGTGGGATCATATGGTAGTTCTATTTTTAATTTTTTTAGGCACTTCCTTACTTCCAGCAGATGTACGATTTTACATTCTCAGCAATAATGTACGAGGGTTCCAATTACTCCATATCCTCAATAACACTTGTTATTTTCTGTTTTTTAAATAGTTAGCCATCCTGATAGGTGTGAAGTGGTATTTCATTGATTTGTATTTCCCTAATGATTAGTGATGCTGACCATCTTTTCATGTACTTATTGACCATTTGCATATCTTCTTTGGAGAAATATCTATTTAAGTCTTTTGCCCATTTTTGAAGTAGGTTGCTTTTTTGTTATCAAGGTCTAGGAGTTCTCTATACATTCTGGATTGCAAAGTCTCATTAGAAGTGTGATTTCCAACTGTTTTCTCCAATTCTTTCCTTCCTTATGTTTTCGTGGCACTCTAACTTCTTTTAGGTATTTTTCACTATATAGGTATGTGTATATAGGCATATATTTGTATAATTATTGTTTTAATGAGGACTTCTCTCACTAGATTGTGAATTTCATGAGAGAAGAGTCTGAATTGGTCTTATTTACTCCTGTAACTACAGGCTTAGTCTGGTATATAGTAGTTCCATAGTAAACATTTATTAAGTGAATGAGTAAGTGAATGAACGAAAGATATTTGAGTCAAAGTTAGTGCTATGCACGGGGGCCATGAGTAGATGATTATGCTTAGGTGCAGACAAAAATTTGCACCCTTATGCCAGGGTGAAAGTCTAGTATTAAAAGCAAATTCTTATCTAGAAGCTGATGCCCTTTAGGGCATTATGGTGATTAACTGGGTCAAAGCACTTGGCTTAGTCCAATTTCTGTTGCTTATAACAGAATATCTGAACCTGAGTAGTTTATAAAGAAAAGGAATTTATTTCTTATGGTTATGGAGGCTGTGAAGTCCAAGGTTGAAGGGGCACGTCTGATGACAACTTTCTTGTTGGTGGGGACTCCCTGAAGAGTCTCAGTAGTGCAGGGTATTATGTGGTGAGTGGGCTGAGTGTGGTCGTCCAGGTCTCTCTTCCTCCTCTTATAAAGCCACAAGTCCCACTTCCATGATAATCCATTAATGTATGAATGGATTGGGTTCACCAGTCGCCTCTTAAAGCCCCTACCTCTCGGTACTGCCACAATGGGGATTAAATTTCAGCATGAGTTTTGGAGGGGACAAGCACATAAACTATAGCAGCACCTGATTGCCCTATGTAGTGATAAACAGCCCAGAATTATGTGGAGTAGGCCTTTAATTTTGTCATGGATTGAAGGGCAGTGATTGAAGTGGCAGGATTGACTCCTGGTTACATGCAGTTAGATTTCTAGTAAAAGATTAGCTTGTTGGAGTCTTAGTATCTTAGTGATCAGATAATTATCCTTGTAGGATGGCAGTTTTACACTGACATTATTGAGAGTGCCTTTTGTCAGAAAGTGAGTTAAACTAAGGAAAGGAGAGTGATCTCATATGCAGAGTAAGTAAATGTCATATTTATTTTTATTCTGGTATAACCTTTATCAACTTCCTCCAAAGACATATGCATGTGTGAGTGTGAGTACACACACACACACACACAAGACATAATATTTCCTTAATTTAAAAGATAGTTTAGCTATTTATTATGATTTATTTTTTCAGGTAGTCATTTAGCATCTTTCTCCATGTTTAAAAAATCAGAAAAAAATCTTTACCACATTTCCCCTATTGTGTTTATGATAAGGTGTTTTCAGATAGACTCTAGGCTTCTTGTGTAGTATTTTTAAATGGCCTCATTTCATTTTTTGCCCTAATACCAACATAGTTGTTTTTTTTTTTTTTTAATTTAGTGCCCAAATGTGATGGTTTCCTCTCTCTCTCCTCTCCACTTTGGCTGTCAGAATGTGGAGTTTAATATAATATGACTTTTACATTTTATGCATATACATATACTGCTATTACATAGCAGTCCTTCTTTAGATATTTCCCCCAGTGGTTAATTCTGAGAACTTAGTTTCATTTATTTTCTTCCCACGTGTTATGAATTACCTAATCCAAAAAGCAGGCATATTGGTTTTTTTGAGGTTTTTATTTTCGTATCTTATGCCACAATTTTTTTTTTAAGTTCTATATATGGAGATAATACTAAATGATCATAACTATTAATAGTCATTTGGTATTATTAATTATCCTAACCAAGAACTTTTATATATGAAAAAAAACACTCTAATTATTGGTATTGCAGCAATAATGATCATTCTTCACCTGGCATTATAGTTCTAGAAGCTAAGGGGAGATACCAAAGTTTTGGAAGGTTTTCCTTGCTATATCAATTTATAAATAAATTTATAGTTATTCCTTTAAAATTTTATCTCATATTTAATTACTGACTTTACCTAGTCCATGTTTTTTTCTGTGTTATATTCAAAAATATAATAATTACTTCATTCAATTAAATAATGTAAGTTTTCTTTGCCCTTAAAAAATGCTGAAGGTACATGACAATATTGCTACCTGAAAGACCACTTTTCTTTTCCATATTCCATCCTGTAATATTTATTCTCCTCCATTCACTGCAGTTAATCTTAGCTTTTAGAGTTAAAAGCAATCTTAGTCATAATCAAATTCAATCCCTCATTTTTCAGATGAAGAAAGTTGTCCACAAAGGTTTAAATCCAAGATTATACAGCTATTTGATAGCAGAGTTTATACTAGAATAAAGGTCTAGTGATTAGTGTATTTTTTTAAACTCCCTCGTTAATCCATAATGTATACGAACTGAACTTCCCTTAATCCAAGCTTGCGTTGTTTGTTGTGGTAGTAGCAATAATGACACTATAGTGGCTAACATTCATTGAGCATTTACATGCCAAATGCACTATTAAGCACTGTCCATTTATCATTTCACTCAGTGCTCATGTTCACTGTGTAAAGTAGCTAGTGATTTATACCCATTTTACAGATGAGAAAAGTGAAACAGAGTAGTTAAATACATTTTGAAGTTCATAATGTGTTAATTTCTCTGCTTACCCTGCAGCGTTTAACCTCAGTGATTATTTGTTTCTTTTTCTTCTATCATGGATGAAATTTTAAAGGAGGAGAAAATTCATTTATAAGCTGTTTTTACTTAAGAAACATATGGCATGACTTCCAAAAAATCCAAAAAACAATGAGAAAAATGAAAACCAGAGTAGGAAGCAGGCACTAATGCTTTGGCTGTCCTAATGGGCTGTGGCAACCTTAGTAACCAATAGGCTTGGCTTTTGATTACCAAAAGGGAGTGGGGGCAAGAAGGGAAGAACTGGAAGTGATGTTCCACTTTTTTAAGCTCATAATTTCAAAGGACTAGTGAAAAGGTAGACTGTTTAAGAAATGTTTCACTCCAGCTTAACAAAGAAGGTTCTTTGTGTTGCCCTTTGTTGTTTTTTGTTTTTTTTTTTTTTTTTTGAGATGGAGTCTTGCTTTGTCACCCGGGCTAGAGTGCCGCGGCATCAGCCTAGCTCACAGCAACCTCAAACTCCTGAGCTCAAGCAATTCTCCTGGCTTAGCCTCCCAAGAAGCTGGGATTACAGGCATGGGCCACCACGCCTGGCTAATTGTTCTATTTTTAGTAGAGATAGGGTCTTGCTCTTGCTCAAGCTGGCCTCAAATTCCTGACCTCAAGCAATCTTCCCGCCTTGGCTTCCCAGAGTGCTAGGATTACAGGCCTGGCCTGTGTTGGCCTTGATTGGGAAAGGGAGGGCGCTTTCCTGGAGAATTTATAACCATAACTTTGTCCTCATTCAGATTTTAATTTTTTGCCTGATCTAGGAACCATGAAACTAATAAGTTAATGTGATCCTGGGTGGGCTAGTTATATCCCTGTGTACCTTGTAGTAAATGCAGATATTTGCTGTGGCACATACCTTCAAATCTGGCAATGTATTTGAGAAAGAACCTTTTGTGAAATGTAAACTCACAGTCCAAAATTACAAAGAATTTGAGGAAATAATCCACCAAGAAGCAAGAGTGAGCAGAAACCTCCAATGGTCGAATTAGACTGCTAGAATGTCAGATAATACAATTATTGGAAACATTATAAAAATGACTGTTTAAAATGATTAAAGAAGTAAAAGATGGAGTTGAAAATATAACAGAGGCATAGATATTATGAATAAAAATGAGAATTTTTGGGGAGGGGGGAGGAGGGGACGGGTATATGCATACACAAAGAGTGCAATGTGCGCCATCCGAAGGATGGACACGCTTGAAACTCGGACTTGGAGGGGAGGGGGGCAAGGGCAACATACGTAACCTAAACATCTGTACCCCCATAATATGCTGAAATTTAAAAAACAAATGAGAATTTTTATAAAGAAAAATAAAATTTTAGAGGTTAGCAGTCTTTGAATGGATTAAACAGCAGATTAGACACAGCCAGAGAAACCATTAGTGAACTTGAAGGTGGTTATAAAGAAATTACATAGAATGTAACACAGAAAATAGAGATGAAAATGTGAAATACAGGTCAATAGATCTGGACACTAGAACAAGAAGATTCTATGTCTGTAGACTCTCAGAGTGAGAAAGTGAGAGAGAAGCAATATTTATAGACCTTTTCTCTGTTTAACAAAGTTGATATGAGATGTGAATCTTCAGACTTATGAGTCATAAATCCCTCAAGCAGGAAAAATAAACCTAAACCTCTAAGTAGATACATTGTGGTAAAACTTCAGTGTGCTAAAGACAAGCATAAAACTTTAAAGGCGGCCGGGCGCGGTGGCTCATGCCTGTAATCCTAGCACTCTGGGAGGCCGAGGCAGGCGGATTGTTTGAGCTCAGGAGTTCGAGACCAGCCTGAGCAAGAGCGAGACCCCGTCTCTACTAAAAATAGAAAGAAATTAATCGGACAACTAAAAATATATAGAAAATATTAGCCAGGCATGGTGGGGCATGCCTGTAATCCCAGCTACTCAGGAGGCTGAGACAGTAGGATCACTTGAGCCCAGGAGTTTGAGGTTGCTGTGAGCTAGGCTGATGCCACGGCTCTCACTCTAGCCCGGGCAAAAGAGTGAGACTCTGTCTCAAAAAAAAAAAAAAAAAAACTTTAAAGGCAACTAGAGGGAAAAGAAATTAATGACACGATCTGCCAACATATATATTAGTTTTTTAGTTTCCCGTGCTTGGTAATGAAGATGTCAAGGATGAAGGAAATTTTTTTTCTTGAACACATATTTGAGGCACTGTGGAAGTCCCTTTTAAGCATGTATAGTCTAGTGATTCTCCCTTTTCCAGCCAAAGTGAGTTATTGGATCTTCTTGTGAGAGTATATGTAGAAATAGTAAATTCTGCAGTATTCTAACCAGGCTCTTCCCCTATGTAAATAAAAAGATTTATTTTTCTAGTCTCTTGTACCCAAAAATGTTCTTATTCCCACACTTGGAATTGTAGTAGAGCAATGAAAGCTTAAATGAAACAGGTTACTTAAAGAATTTTTTTAAAAGATAATATTTTAGGAGTATTTTTAGGTTCGCAATTGAGAGGAAGGGACAGAGACTTCCCCTTATACCCTATGTTCCAACACATGCATGTCCAATCCCCCATTTTCAACATCCCCCATCAGAGCGGGACATTTGTTACCTTGATGAACCAACACAGACAGGTCATAATTACGAAGTCCAAAGTTTCATTTAGGGATCACTCTTGGTGGTGTACATTCTATGGGTTTGAACAAATGTGTAATTATATGTATCTATTATTATAGTATCATACAGAATGTTTTCACAGCCCTGAAAATCCTTTGTACTCTGCCTATTTATCCTATCTCCCAATCTGCAAATCCTGGCAACCACTGATCTTTTTACTATTTCTGTAGTTTTGACTTTCCAGAATATGTAGTTAGAATCATATAGTATGTAGCCTTTTCAGATTGGCTTCTTTCAATTAGTAATATGTATTTAAGTTTCCTCCATGTCTTTGTCACTCATTTCTTTTAAGCACTAATATTCCACTGTCTGGATGTACCACAGTTTATCCATTCACTTACTGAGGGACATCTTAGTTGCTTTTGTGTTTTGGCAATCATGAATAAAGTTGCTGTAAATATCTGTGTGCAAGTAAATATCTGTAGACATAAATTTCACTTCCTTTGGGTGAATGCCAAAGAGCATGGCTATTGAATTGTACGGTGAGCGTATGTTTAATTTTGTGAGAAACTGATGAACTGTCTTCCAAAGTCACTGTACCATTTTGCATTCCCTCCAACAGTGAATGAGAGAGTTCCTCCATATCCTCACCAGCTTTTGGTATTGTCAATGAGGTTAATTCTTATTAATAATGCAATAAATTTTCCAAGAATTTACATTGTTAGTGTGATGAAGACATGTAGGAGAGAGATTGTGATTCACATGCTTTTGGAGTTAGAAGCTAATTTTGTTTTTATTTTATATTAAAATATTTTATAAATATTAAATAATATATTATAATATATATTATATTATATATAAATATATGTTGTATTATGTATTATATATAATATATTATAAAAATTAATATATATGTCATAAGCAAGGTGGCAGAATGTATTGGTTTAAATCAAGACATTTTAAAAATCGTTTTGTCACTGTGAAGCTGAATCTTGTCAAATATTTTTTTGCCATTGCTAATGTTAAAAAAAAAGGATCGAGAAGCTGATCTATCTGTAGATAAATGTTGGTCATTAAATGCTTGTTGACTCATTTTGCTGGTGATTATAGCAATATGAACGGGAATTTCTGAGATGCAGGTGGGGAGTGGAACAATGAAAAGTAATCTCTTGCTATAAAATAGCTTTTGTGTTTTGTTCCTTTTGACTATTTAAAGTTCAGTTCTGTCATTTAATTATCACTGAGTTGCATTTAATTATCACTGAGTTACACTTTTTAGATTACTGTTTATTTCATGCTATTTAATTTTTATAGTTCAATGGTCATATTTTATGTTCTGCCAAAAATGTTAAGTGATTTTTACTTGGATATTTTGGTTTAACCCTAGAATGTCACTATATCTGCTTTTTTTTTTTTTTTTTTTTTTTTGAGACAGCGTCTTGCTTTGTCACCCACACTGGAGTGTAGTGGCACGATCATAGCTCAGTGCAACCTCAAACCCATGGACTCAAGTGATCCTTCTGCCTCAGCCTCCTGAGTAGCTAGGACTACAGGGGTGTGCCACCGTGCCCGGCTAATTTCTTTTATTTTTTTGTAGAGACAGGGGTCTCGCTTGTTGCCCACGCTAGTCTTGAACTTCTGGTCTCAAGTGATCCTCCTGCCTCGGCCTCCCAAAGTGTTGAGATTACATGTGTGAGCCACTGTGCCCCAGCCTATGTTTGCCTTTTGATGTTAAAAACAAAATCATTATCATCGACAATAATGAAACAAACTCCTTCTTTGTAAGTGTGCCTTCTCATTTGTCTTTTCAGAGGGAGCCATTTGCACGCTTCATCACCGATCGAATCTTAGAACTAAATAGCATTCTCAGTGTACCTATCTTATTTGTTTTTGCCTAGCCAGCCACTCTTGTTTAGGTTTATGCTTCCTTCTTAAGTGATAAATGTTACTCTCATTTTACTTTCTCCCTTTATTCTTCATCTGAAAAGGTAATGTTTACTTTTTACTATAATATAAGACACTTGGAAGCTCTTTGCTATTGTTATTTTGTGTAGTGTTTCTCAAGAACTCTGCTAAGATGGCATCTCTTTAATACATATTTTAAAGGAATTTACCTCTTTTCTCTTTCAGAAACTTTTATTATTGATACACTCTCCTGTGATTTTATTATTTTCTGGTACCTAGAGTGGGTCCTGGCTGCTTGAATGTTGTGGATGATCTTTTGTTTTATTTTATTAAATTATAGTTTTGCAAGACTTGTAACAAAAGGGCAGTCTACTGACCCTCTATCACCGTCACTGCTTTTTAGAGGCAATCATTTCTCATCTCATTCCTGGATAAATACCTCTAAATTTCTATATAGTATACTTTATTGCAATTGTCTTATCTTCCATGTCGTCCCGTAGAAATAATGAGTGGTGGCCCCAAAAGCTAAGTCTTCTGTGTTAGGCAGAAGTATGTAGGGAATATGTATATACTTCTCGTTGGATATGTTAGGATATGTTAGGTTTCTATTGTTGCTGTAACAAATTACCACAGTCTTAGTGCCTTAAAACAACACAAATTTATTTTCTCATAATTCTGTAGTTTAGAAGACTGAAATGGGTCTCACACTAAAATCAAGGTGTCGTGTTTTAGGAGAGAATCCCTTTCCTTGTCTTTTCCAGCCTTTAGAGGCCTCCTGCAGTCCTTGGCCCATAGCTCCCATCCCCCAGCAACCTTGCATTGCTATGACAGTGTTTCTGTCATCACATCTCTTTCTCTGACTCTTCCTTTCTGCCTCCTCCTCCTGTTTTTAAGGATTCTTCTGATTACCTTGAGTTCACCTGAATAATCTATGAGCATCTCCCTATTTCAAGGTCAACTGATTAGGAATCTTAATTTTACTTTGCTTTGTAATATAACATTGTCGCAGGTCCTGGGGTTTAGGATATGGACATCTTTGGTGGGCCATTATTCTGCCTACCACAGAGGATTTAGCTTTTAGGGCCAACACTCACTGTCTCTATTCTTCTTTTCTTCTGAATCTTTGAATATAATTTTATAACAATTTTTGCTTAAATCTATATTCAGTAGGAACATATTATGACCATGTATATATGAATTATAATATGCTGCTATTACATTTTTTCTCATATAAAACTTTTATTCTTGGAGTAACGATTGGTTTTTTTGTGTTGTTATTGCTTGATTAGTGTTTTATGTACTTATTTTTAATTCTCCAAAATTATGACAGAGACTTAAGTCTTCTCTCAATATGTTCCAATGCACGAGATAATTACTTTTAATTTTTGGAATCACTATTCTTTTAGTACACTTTCTTCCTGTTTCAATTTCTGTTTGCGCCCTAGGCCTACCACAGAGATGTCCTCAAATTTCCTTTCATCATTGTCCTAGGATTCCCTTTTCTCCTATGTTGGGTCCCCTGTTTCTTAGACCACATATCACTGTTTCTTAATTTACTCCCTCTTTTTGTTGAACACAATCCTCTAGTTATCTTTCTAGCATAGGAAGTAAACTTTTTTCAGATCCGGCATGCCCTAATGAGTCATTATTTTGCCTTTATTTGTGACTGGTTGATTGGCTGTATACAGATTTTTTTAAGGGTGGGAGTCATTTTCCTACAGAAATTTGAAAGCACTGCTTTATTGTCTTCTTGCTTTGGGCATTGCTGTTGAAAAGTTTAATTGACATTCTAATTGTTTGGCTTTTGTATGTTACCAATTTTTGTTTTTATGTGTGTGTGTGTGTGTGTCTGTTTTATTTCAGAAACTTTTAGGAGCTTCTCTTCTGCCCCAATGTTCAGGTGATGTGAGTTTATGTGTGTGTGTGTGTGTGTGTGTGTGTGTGTGTGTGTGTGTGTGTGTTTATTTGTTGTGCTACATAGTAGACCCTTTTAATTTGGAACTCCTATTCTTCAGTTTGGGAAATTTTCTTGAATTGTTTCTTTGTTTATTTTTTCTATTTTCTTTTGATAGTTCTTTCTAGAACTTTTGGTTTTCAGATATTGGATTACTTATGCCAATCCTTTTATTGTCATTTTTCTTTCATTTTCAATCTCTATGGATTTTTTGATTTTAAATAATGGGCGATTTCCTCAACTTTATTTTACAGGCTTGCCACTAATTAAAGGAGAATTAACATCGTGTCTTTTACTTCTAAGAGCTCTTTTTTATTATTTGAAATTTTTAAATGTACAGTTCTTGTTGGAATATATTCTGTACTCTCTTTCAGGATAGAAATTATTTTTGTTATTTTTTTAAGTTTTTTCCTGCTCCTGGCATTGTCTCTTTACTTCAAGTTCCTTTCCTGTGTGTGTGTGTTTTTTTTTTAAATTTCTGCCTGTCACGTTAGTGACTTTTATCTAATGTTTGATGACCCTTTATATTGTAGAATAAAGTACAGAGTAACTAATTAGATCCTCTGTGTGAAGTTGGAACTTATTGAATGGCTGTGTCATTGTAGGGGAATTGGACACAACTCTGTTTGTTGGGAGAGAGTGATTAGTATCAGTTCCTTTTTCTTGCACTTGCCAATTTGCACAGAGAGATATCCTTCCATCTCCTTCCTGAGGGTTATAAGTCTGGCACTCATTTCTTAGAGAATAAAAGAAGGGGAGATCTCATTATTGACTATATAGACTGTATATAGATTTTTAGATTAATTTCCCCTTTTTAGCATGCACTATTTTCTTTGGCTGTATCTCGTATTTCTTCGTCCAGAGTCTTTCTGGTTTAACCTTTCCAGAGTAAACTCTCCAGTCTTCTGCCAGGATGAGTGTCAGGTGGTTGTTTGGCTGCATGGATTAAGGGAATGGATCTGTGGTTGT
This sequence comes from Indri indri, assembly GCA_004363605.1. NCBI lineage: Eukaryota > Metazoa > Chordata > Mammalia > Primates > Indriidae > Indri > Indri indri. The sequence continues at coordinate 30,390 of RJWJ010008675.1, forward strand.
TAGACAGACTTTCAGTCTTTTCTTATCTTTTTTAGCCTCATCTGCATCCCTGCCTTGTGAACTGCCTGACCTCTTTATTTCTTGTTTTTCAGGGGCTTATTGCAGATCAACTTGCTTCTTAGTTTAATCACCCAAAGGCACTTTTCTCTGTTCTTCTAAGTCTACTCATTGCTACTTGTTCATCAAATATCCATCTTCCAAAATTTTGTTGACAGCTTTTGCCTCTTTGAGATCTTTCCATTCAGCTCTTGTCTTTTCATTTTAATTTCTTTGTTAGTTTAGGGCCCTTAAAAAATTTCTTGACAGTCTTTTTGTGGAGGTTAAGGGTTGAACAGAGGTAAACATGGTTTGACTCCTTAATCTTTTACTTCCACACAGATATACAGATCATTCTCATTAGTTCATCTTTTAATTTATAGATGATAATTATGAGAGTGATCCATAAGTAGATTACTGAACAGTAGAAATTTGACACTGAGGGAAAGGTCTCAATGAGGCCATAAGAATTACGGCAGGCAAGAAAGTTGGTGGAAAAAGAATTAGGGTTAATGTTGTATTATAGGATTAAAAATGTGGTTAGGGTTGGTGTTTTATAGAAAAGTACTAAAAGGAGAAGAAATAGCATTGCATTATTTCATATTTAATTGTATTCCAAAAATTTGTAATGATTTTTAGATAATTTTATTGATAGTACTATGTAAAATTGTATTTCAATTACAGTGCGTTAGGGATTTCCACTTCCCTTCCTCTAGTGGACTATTGACAGCAGTATTTGAGTAAATGTATATAAGAGTACTTTCTAAAGCATTTTTTCAAATGTAAAGTATTTTCTCTGTCTTTTTGATTGTCCTCTTGACTCAAGTCGGCAATGTATATATTCTATCAAAATATTGTATGCTCTCCCTAAATTAAATGTTCTATGTAAAGTTCAGCTGAGTTTTCAGAGTTAAATACCTTGATCAATAACTACAGTTATTTTGGCTTCCATGAGTAACAATAATTGTGACTTGCCTTAAGTTGCTTATTTACAAGGTAAGTAGGTAATGCTGTTGCTATCTGAAGCCACATTTGTTTAGCTTCAAAGACTTTGCTCTTTTTGTTTTACCATATTGCTTCTCGACTAAGAGATTTCCTTTCACAATTTCAGAGAGCAGCGTTCCTGTAGAACACAATTTGAATGGTGCTCTGAGTTGTATAATGCCAAGACTTAGCTCCTGCTACCTTTCTATTGCTTACATTTGGGGCATTTTATAATTTTAGATTGATGGTGGAGTGGAAAGAAACTAAGATTATTTTTTACTAGCAACTTTTCTCCATTATCAAAGTCTATAAAGAGATGACTGTAATTTCTTCTTTTTTAAAATCTGAGCTTGTGGCACTGAAGACAAATTACATTATAAAAAAACTTAAGGAGAAATGGTAGCATAATGATTTAGTTATTAAAACAAGTTTTAAAATATCTGAGAAATGGCTGGGTGCAGTGGCTCACACCTATAATCCTAGGGAGAGGCTGAGGCGGGATGATTGCTTAAGGCCAGGAGTTTGAGACCAGCCTGAGCAAGAGCGAAGCCCTGTCTCTACAAAAAAATGGAAAAATTAGCTGGGCATGTTTGCGCAAGCCTGTAGTCCCACCTACTTGGGAGGCTGAGGCAGGAGGATTGCTTGAGCCTGGGAGTTTTGAGGTTGCTGTGAGCTGTGATGAACCCCACTGCACTTTAGCCCAGTGACAGAGTGAGATCCTGTCTCAAAAAAAAAAAAAAAAAGTCTGAGAAATATAATGATTATAAAAATTTAGCACTGAGTTCTTGATAGTATTAGTCTAAACCGATATGCTTTATACAGGTATAAAGATTCTTATTACAGGAGATTTCAGGCAACTTCTTCTAAGTTACATATAACACAAATGAGATATTAACAAAGACCAATTATTTATCATTCAAGGTAGAATACTAAGCTGGAAACTGTGAAAGAAGCACTATTATAAAATTACTTAAAAACAAAACCATTTGGCCTATTCAGATTCTTTTGCTTTTGTATATACCAGAAACTAATTCAATTCTTTTCTGAACCCATCAGCAACTCTCGAATCTTTTAGTAGCTCTTGTTTGTTCATAGCTATATAAGTTTCCTATTTTTTTTTTTTTTTTGAAAAACTGGTATAGAATGAGAGTCCTGTGAGGGCCCGAGGGTCAGGGGAGGGTATTATTAAGTTCTATATCCTCATCATCTAATGGTGATTGCAACAGGGTAAGTTGTCCACTGATTGTAATTACTTGCAACCACAAAAGATGTTAAATAGGTAGGGGAGCTCAGCATTTGTAGAACGGAAATAGTAACAGCTACCTCAGGTTTTTTTGAGTGTGATAAATAAAAAAACTAGTCATAGTGCGTAGAACTTAGGAAATGCTCAGTGAATGTTAGGTGCTGTGATAACTTATACTTCTATTTCTGTGATGATTATATTAGTATTGTTGACATCATTTAATTTTCTGAGATGCTAAAATTTATTGAGACATGAGTTTTGAGAAGCTGATAAATATGTCTTAGAAAAATGCATAAATACACATATTTGAGTTACCATTTTATAGGTCATAGACTCCTCAAAGTCTACCATAGATACTAGGTTTAGAATTTCTCTGCTGAGTGTAATGGATACCACTTCAAAGGGAAACAACACAGGTGGCAAATATTGGAAAATAGCAAACAATGAATATAGAATTATATAAAGACCAAATCGAAATTAGCAAATTAAAAGCTCCTTCTGAAGTAAGGGTCAATATGGTATATGGTGTTTCTCAGGATGACATCCTCTAACCATTTGTAAAACATTTAATATATTAGTTAAATTGCAGATTTCTGTGCCACAGCTCAGGATGACTCAGTCATGATCTCTTGGAGAAGTTATGGGTCTTCTTGAACACACTAAAGTTTAAAATCAAAGATTTTAGAATAATGTTTACTACGTCTATCATAGAAAGTTTATGGTCTTAATTATTCATACAGAGTCAAAGAAGCTTCAAATATGGAGGATGGAATATATTTTAACCAAAATGTAGAATGAGAAAAAGAAAGGAAATCATGTTGGTAGATGTTCATGAATATAGGCAAAATGAGTGGTAAAGTCTTCTGTGATGGGATCAGATTGTGTTAAACACTTTAGCTCTTTCACTCAGTAACTGAGGTGCTTTGAACAAATTGATTTAACTCTTCTAATCCATTGTATCCTCATCTATAAAGTGAGAATAATTATAATATCTACACAATAAGCCTGTGGTAAGGATTGAATGAAATAATAGGCATAACACATACTGAGTCTTCAGTAAATGTTACTTTATTAGAGTAGTTCTTCTTTTCTTTCTTCTTTCTTCTTCTCTATCACCACCACCACCACCACCACCACCACCATCATCACAGTGGTTGTCAATACTGTCAGTATAATGTTCTTAAGGCTTCTCTGCTTATATAATTCTTACCTACCTTTCATCACCAAAATGAGGTTCTCCTTTCTAAATGAAGTTTCCCCAACCACTTATTGATGCTAATTATTTTATGTCCTTCAACAAGTAGTACATAGTAGAGTTGTTAATATTCACTTTTTTCTTAATTGATAAACATCTCTTTGCTCACTTTTATTTACATAGAGCATGTCAGTATTGTTTATAAGCTATTGTATTTTAACTTAAGAGCTGTTTTGAGCTATATGTTGAATATCCCTAATCTGAAAATTTGAAATCCAAAATGCTCTAAAATCTGAAACTTTTTGAGTGCCAACGTGATGCCCCAACGCCCCAAGGAAATACTCGTTGGAGCTTTCAGATTTTGGATTTTCAGATTAGGGAGGCTCCACTGGTAAGAATAGAATGTAGATATTCTAAAATCCAAAATAATCCCAAATTCAAAACACTTTTGTTCCCAAGCATTTTAGATAAGGGATTCTCAACCTGTATTTTGTTTTTATCTCTTCACTCCACCTGATCAAGATATTTCGGGGAGTTTGTTTACTCAGGTAGTTTTCTGTTTAAATGCCTTTGCCTAAATGAAACTTAATTTATAAGTTGAATTTATTTCAAAAAGAAAAATCTTAGGCCGTATTCTAAAACCAAATATGATTTTTAAACTGTCTCTTGTTTTTTAAACAAATATTTGTGCATTTACTTTTATTTTGTGAGCTTGACTAGTCAAGAGCTGACTGTGTAAGTATAGTTACAAGAGTTCAGCCCATTTATTTTAAAATTGTGTCCTTTCACCTCCTAAACACTGAACTATGAAACCTAACACAAATACTGTAAGAACATCTGAGGTAGATAATTAAAGTATAATTAAGTTTAAATGCCTTGGTGAAGGAATATAAAAATTATTTAAATTCAATCGGCTAGTACATTTGCAGTTTTCTTTTATTAGGTGTGAAATCTAAGAATCCCCTGCCAACTCTTGAGGGCTCAATCCAGAATGTTGAATTGAAGTACTGCAGCACATCATTGGTCAAATGTGCCTCTGGGACCATGGGATCAATAAAAATTTGTGCCAAAGCCCCAGGTATGTGCAGCTGGACCGTGTAAAACTTTATTGCCTGTATAGGAGAATTGGCCTTGCGTTTTACAAGGAGCGTTACTGAAACAAGAATTTACTCATTGTTCCTATGAATCAGAGGTTTTAAATTTTTACTTAAAAATTTTTTAATCATGCCAGGATGATACTCCTTGACTTTAATAAATTAATTTTTATTTAAGGAGAAAAGCTTTATGTAGTTTTAAGAACGGTTATAAGGGAGAAAAATTGAAGGAATGTTTATTCTTATACCTTTTGGAGGGGGATAGGTGGTATAGATATATATGACACAATAATTAAAATGTTGTTAGCATAATGGAATAAAAAGAAAGTCCCATTGTTTTAAATTTAGGGTTATAATTGACTTCACCTTCCTACCAATATTTTATTTTATAATATTTTTCTTAAACTATTTGTAATTTTTCTAGCACCAACTAAATTTCAGGATAAGCCTATAAAGGTATAGATTCCATCAAATTTTTAGAAGACAATGTGTTCGAGTTGTTTCCTTTTATAAACTTTTTTACATTCTTTAGCAAAATGTTAAAACTCAATTTTAACAGTTAAAAATGCTTTTAATTTATCAGACTCCTTATAACTAAATATACAACTAAAAATGCCAAATATAATTGAAATGTTATATTATGGTGTTAATATATTTTAATATCAAACATCCTCAAGCTACTCCTGTATTTTATTTAATAAGATTTGTTGTTGTTGTTTATAAATATTTTATCCAGTAGACAGTGGAAAAGAGAAGTTGATTCCTTTGCTTCAGGGTCCTTCTGACACTAAAGACCTTCATTGCACCAAGTGGCTCAATGAGAGTAGAAAGCCAGAATCTCTCTTAGCTCCAGATTTGATAGCCTTCACAATTCAAGTTCCACAGTATATGGGCTACTGCCACAATTCTGGTAAGTACAAACATATCATTATTCCATTATTTTGCATTTTCTTCAGAAAGGCTTTTAAAATTGAGCATCTTTTTCTTTTTTAATGATTTTGTGTATCATTGGGGTACTCTCTGCAGTTGTAGTTTTTCAAAATTCAAGTGAAATATTTTGGAACATTTTTGATAATTTAAATGCTTTTATAAATAATAATTTTATTTTATATGAGAAAATTTAGCTGTATGTATAGTGTTTAACCTCAAATTCATATCTATAAAGTACAACTGAGTTTTAAAATATAGCATATTTTCTTGGGCAGCACTTCGTAACCCAAAGTTTGTCATGTTAGCTGTTTGGGCCTTCCGTAGTTTTGTAGAAAGGAAAAGATTTTGATGTTGAAACTGAGAAAAAACTCAGCAGTCATGATCTTATTTCTTAGAGCTTTATTTTTTTCTGGTAGCACTTTGCCTAGAATCTGTTTCATTTTATTCAGTACCATAATAGCAGAGCCATGTCTCTCATGTTGAGAGGAAATACCAGAAGGATCAATAAAGACTGGGGGCAAAATAAAGGTATGATAGGGGTAGAGACCAATATCAGCCATGAGTTCACTTTGCCAGTATATGGTTAGTAAAGCCAAGGTGGCCAGTCAATGAGGCTGGCAATAAGATAGTAATATAGAGATTGTTTTAAAGGTAAGGGGTCTGAATTTTTCTTTAGAATTAATTGGTCAGTGAATAGTTTCAAATAGCTGTCTAAGAATACAGCTGTATTAACATTATTCAGTAAGTACTGTAGCTTATAGAAAGTATGTTAAGCATTGCTAAGTTCAAAGTAGAAACTATGAAAAGATTTGTAATTAACCAACTAGACAGAGACTATATGGAGGTGAATTTTAAAGCAGTGCACAACTGCACATATGCAGGGGCACAAAAACATTTAAAAGATGAGTTTTGTTGCAGTATTGTTTACAGCTGAATAGCATCCACATTAGAAAATGGAAATTATTTGAAAGATGAGTATTTGAAAGATGAGTCTGAGGATGCCTGTCAGCATCCTTCTAAAGACAATGCTCATCAAAAAGAAGATATCAGCCTGGTGACAATGGGTCTGGAACCATTAAGAAAGAATGATGTGAGGATGACTCCAAGACCCAAACTAGGGCTGTGCCTGTGGATGAAAGATTTTACCCATCTTTTAAGGCAGGTATTGGTAAACATTTTAATAAAGAGCCACATAGCTAATCTTTTAGGCTTTGTGGACCATATAGCCTCTGTCTGAAGTATTTGATTCTGCTGTTGTAGCACTAAAATAGCCACAGGCAATATTTAAATGAATGAGCCTGACTGTGTTTTAATAAAACTTTATGAAAACAGGAAGTGGGACTATTTTAGGAAGAAGGGATTGTTAGTTAAATAAACATCCTGCCTTTGTTAGTGCCTATTTAATCATGTTCCTTAAATATGCTGTTTAGTAAATTCCTTCATATAATTATCTACATAGTAGTTTTTGTTTTCAAATCATCAGATTATTAAGATGTTATTAAAATGATCAGACCATTCAGTTACAATTTTAAGACCCAAGAAGGGGATAATCTTACTTGAATCTGCCACATATTCGTGAGTTGGACAAGGACTCCTAATTTTCTTTTTGCCACAATTAGAATGAATCAATGAGTAAAACTTATTTAAATAATAATCTGATCTTTCTCCTAACAATAGTTATATTATTGTTTGTAATTTAAAAGCAATTCTAGAATCCCAGAATTGTATTTGCATTTTTAACTTTTTATATGGATCTGAAAGTAAACTGGTACAAGAAAAATTATCTGTGACACCTATGATATTTATAGGGTAAAGTTTTACATTTTTTTCTTGTTGTTAAGGAAATTTACCTAATCTTCAGTATTCATGTTGTGTTTAGTGATATATTTATGGATTTGTGTGTAAAACTTTAGTGTGATATGTATTTAGTACTTTGAAAATATTCCCTTGGGTATGTTTTAATCCTAAAATGTAACATGTTTTAACTTAAATTACGCTCATATACTTTATTTAGGGCATATTTAAATTTGAGTTTTCCATCCACCTTGGAACTGCCACCCACATTCATGGCTTAGGTATTTATGATATGGTTTAGAGAACTTAGAAGTACTATTTTTTAAGCTAGTTTTAAGATATATTGGATTAATCTTATATTTGTGTAACAAGATTTAAATTGGGTGTGTATATATGACAGATGTTATGGACAAACATAAATAAATCGTAAATGAGGAAATAATTTATTAACAGTCCTTTAAGACTTTATTGAACTATCACCCTCTCAGCAAGTACCTTCCTGGCCACTGTATCTAATTTCTCTCTCTCTCTCTCTCTCTCTCTCTCTCTCTCTCTCTCTCTCTCTCTCTCTCTCTCTCTCTCTCTCTCTCTTACACAAACACCGACATTATACTTCTTATTTCTGTATTCTTTAGGTTTTCTTAGTGCTTATCAGAGTCTACCATACTTTATATGTTACTGACTTATATTATTGATGTTTTTCTTCTGCTATTAGAATTTTATGCTTCATTTGGGCAGGAATTTTTGCCTTTTCTTGGTCACTATTATATTCTCAGTGTCTAGAATAATATGCTACACATAGTATGCTAACAATAAATATTTAGTGAATGAATGAGCAAATAAGGGATGATTACATTTATTTTTCTTTTGTTTTTGAGGTTGGAGCATCAAGTGGAAATAAGACTAAACAGGAATCTTTTCTTATGTTTAAGGAAAAAAAGATGCTGGGTGTTTAAACCTTTCTAGATGAACAATTAAAGAAAAGCATGAGCAATCCTTGTTTGTGTTTTTACAAATAGATAGATGTCCAAGTGAGGTTGTTAATGAACTTTTCCCATCGGTTTATAGAATTTGAATGATGATCATACTAACTGGCTCCTAGGGAGGAGATAGAGGCCCAGAAGTTAAATGACTCGTCCCAAGTACCTAGTAATTCAGACTCCGAACTAGAGTCTTGGGCTTCTGACTGTAACATTTTTGCCACTGTCATAGGCTGTTTACCATTTTGTCTTCTTACTTTAGGATACACATTGCTAAGCATCATATCCTCTAGTTTAAAATTCTTAACTTTGAGGAGTTCTTTTCTTTACTTTATATTAAGCACTGTCAAAAGAGCCATGCTTTCATGATCTCACAGGATTGCTTTGTCTTTGAAGTCTCAGCAACTCCCTTTGTACTTTTCCCTCTTCTGCCTTGGATTGCATTCTGCACTTGACTGACTCTGATTAACAGTAAAGGAGCTGAAAGCTCTTGTGGGAATACAGTGTGCCAGCATGCTTTCTATATTCATAGTCACTATTCAGGGAAATCATTTAATGACACTAACATTTCTTACATTTGTATAGATATTAGAGGTCAAACAGAGAAATAGATGCTTCTCTGACTCCTTCATAGGTAGAAGCACCTGTTGACTATAATTGATGTATGTAACATTTTAAGATGGGTTCTAAATATTTTTCATTCCTTATCTTTTAAATATAGACCTTGTCTCTCCTTTATATGCTATATTTTTCCCATGAGTTATAGCAGGTTCTGCTTGCTAAAAAGTTCTGAATCTTTGTTAATCATGGTATTAATGTTTAAATAAATTTTGGAATATCTGTTATTTAGGAATAGAAAATGATCACAAACTACTATCAATTTAGTATCAAAAGAGCTTATGCCATCATTTCAATTTCTAAGCCAGTGTTAGGAGTCCTCTTTACACGTCTCCTTCTCTCTATCTGCTCCAGCTCTGCTGGCCTTTTTTCGGTTTCTCAATAGTGATTATGCTTTTTACATATGCTGTTTTTTCTGTTTGGGATTCTCACAGCTTTCTATACTTGTTTAATTCCAATTCAGTCTTAAGATCTTAGCTCAGTTACTACCTCTTCAAGGAAGCCTTCCCTGACTCTGTCTCTCCTCTCCCTCCCTCCACACTCAATTAAGTACCTCTGTTACATTCTTCATAGCCCATATGACAAGAGTATATTTGTATAGTCTGTTTTTTCCACTTGACTATGGATTCCATGAGGGAAAAGTTAGCCACTGGTTGCTTAACATTTTATCTCCAGGGCTTAACATTGCCTGACACATAAGAAATTCTTGAGAAGTCATTTGTTGAATGAATGAATAAATGAATGAATATTTATGACAGATGATCAAAGGTATGAATGTGTTTGATAGATAAATATTATAATAAGCTCTTAATGCATGTTAGCCTCCTTCCCCTTTCTCTCCCTATGTTTCTGCCTTCTCTTTCTTCTCCTGCATATCTCTACCACTGGAGAAAGTACCCACCAATGTCTTCCTCTGTTAGACAGCTCTAATTAATAGTAGATTCTTTGTTCATTGGACTGTCACTTCCATTTTTTGGTCTAATTTTACTTTTATAAGTGACATGAAATAATGTCTCAGCCTCAAATGTACCTGACAATACTTGCTATCTTATCTTTTTTTTCCCCATTCAATATTCATCCTCTTTAGTCTCTAGCATTTACAGCTATGATCATACCCTTTCTGTTGAAACCTTAGTCTCTCTTGACTTCAGGTGTTAAGAGACAAGTCTCTATAGATCTTTTGTTTTTTTGCATTTCTTGTGAATGGAGGCACCAACCGCCCTTTGTCTGGACTATCTTTTCAAAGATGTTTGTATAGTGATCATCCTTGTAAATATTGTGTTTCACTCTGGAGCAAACAGAAGGCATGTTTACTGCCTGTTATAAAATACTAGGTTCCTTAACTCAGGGTTCATTTCCCATTATGTAATTCACTGCATGTATAGGTATCCATCTGGACACATCTGCCTGTAAGACTAGTGGGCAAAAGGACCTGATGCAAATATGTTGCTGTCATGCTGCTTCCTGTGCCATGAATAATAAAGTCCTTAGTCTGTGACTCTGGAACCTTGTCTTCTGCAGCATTCGTGATACTGTGATACTGTGGTAGGGTAAAATTTTAGGCCCTTTACAATTTTTGACACCAGAACAATGTGGTTTCTTGGTTCTTCTTGCTTCGTTCCCCTCCTCAAACATGTTTCTTTTATGTCTTAAATATATGTCATTTCCAAGGTGATATTATTGATCTTCTTTCCTGTATGGATGATCTAATCAACACTTCTGTTTTCAGCAAGCAACCATAACTTTATATCTCTCTATTTATTTTCTTTTGAGATCTAGACTCAAAATTTCAGCCACCTCTTAAACATTCTTCTGCGGATATTTTAATGGTGCCTAACACATGTAAAACTAAACTTGGGTAGGGTGAGGTGAGGAGCTGAAAAAAAATTAAAAAAGCAAAGCTAAACTCAATATAATTTTTCTTCCCTATTTCATACTTCATTATTTACTCTTTTTATTAGTGATACTGTTTCCCTCTTAATGCTGTCAATTTCTGTACTAGTTCAATTCCTCCTTCTTTCTTCCTTGCATATGGTAGATGTTCCCCCAAAACTGTTTTTTTTTTTTAATGGAATGGCTTAGCCCTAGGCTAAACATTGTGAATTTATTTCCGTCATTTCCCATGTGATTTGTCTTCAGATTCATTGCCATAATGATTACTTCCACTTCATGTGTGAAAATGTCTCCTTTAAAATGGTACTCCAAAATTTGACACAATCCTCCACATAGCACAAAGTATAGCATGTATACTTCTCAGGATTTGTATAGTGGACTTCTATTTAGTTGCTATTTGTCTTCAGCTTGTACACCACTGGACACTATAGATCTTTTTCACATGAGCTTCTCTTAAGACAGTTTTACACATTTTATGTGTCTTCGTTAGTTTATGAACCTACATGTAGAGCTTTGTACTTATTTCTCTGAAATTTCACCTAATTAAGTGATTTCAGTCCACCATTAATGAAGGAAGACATCTTTTGGAGTATCTGCTTAGCTGTAGTTACTTACGCAAGTAAGATGCACATACTGGTTTTGCTTTTAATATATAGAACTCAAAATAACATTTTTTCCTAAGATGAGAAAAGTAGAATTATGTAATTATAATGTTATTTTAAAAAATGTAAAACAAATGTTCATCTTAAAGTATCTTTAAATGTAAGCCAATCTTCTTATTCTCTAGTGTAATTAGTTTCAGAAATAAGTAGTATAATATTTTTAACTTTACCAGATTGTCATAAATTAAAAATAATTTTATATTTTGCTCATTGAATATGGGAAACTTTTGATCATCATTATTGGAAAGGAAAGTCAGAATTACAATTCTAGTTTCTAGAAATTCATAGTTAGATGAGGAGGTAGTTCTCCTTCTTCATTAAAACATATCAGCAAACAGACATACTTTTTTATTTCACCATTCAGAGTTTGTTGGTTAGGATATGAACTATTAAGGAGTTTTACAAATAGAAACGGTATTTTACATTTTAAATTTTCATTTAAAGGGAATGTCTTTTTTGTGTCAAAAAATTCTCATAGTAATAAGTGAATTGCCTTGAAGTTATGTTTTTAGTGTTTTTGACAGAACACATGCGTAAGAATGCTTATATATTGCAGCAATTAAAGACAATTCACATTTGTGGTTTGGGCATAAATGTGTAAAAATTATACCCATCTATCTTATTACATTTCCTCTTTCCTCCCTGAGGACTTTCCTATGTACTTTATCTGTAATTGTTGCCAGTTTTCTATCATGTTCCCACTGGGCTTCTGGTGCAAAAAATCTTATCCTCTTGATGACAGAGCTTGCCTGAATGATTTCATGCTCCTAGCATTTTTGTTCACGGGAATTAGGGGCAAAATGTAACTACAGCAGAACAGAGCGTCTATTTTTGTAATTTTGGAGTTTAGGCCCTGTTATTGGAACTAAATGAAGAGATGCAGGTGTTCTCCAGTCCAAGCCCTTTGGGAGTTTTGATGGTAGATGCTTGAAAAGAAAATGCATGTGTTTCCACAGTCAAACAGCAGCTGTGAGACAAGGATTTATGTTTTTCTCAGAACTTTGGGATTTCAAAATGTTACATTTAATCACCAGCACAGAAAGGGGAGCAAATGTTAAAGATGTTACGCATAAAAGTAAGTTTACTGATCTCTTTACCATACGAACTAGTTGTGGGAACATAGGAACAAAGTGATTTTTAATTGTAATATAAACAATTTCTAAAGGATTATGATAATTTCCAGGACATAGCCTTTTGAGAATGTTGCACTTGTAGCACAGAGAATTTTTTATCATACTAATTACTTAAAAAAAATCTTTTTTTCCATTTAGAGACACACATATACACACGATGAAAGGTGTAAGATATTTGCCATATGCATTTTGATTACAGTTTTTTCAAAAAGTTTAATATTTTATTATGAAAACAGCACAATATTTTCAAGTATAAGAAATGTTAAATTTTATCTAGAATAGTAATTAAGAGAATTTACAGATTTAGTACAGATATATATTTAGATCTTCACATACATTAAAGCAGATATATGTTTAAAATATTTTTTCTTTTTCAAATCATGGTTACTTTGTGTTGTATTGATTCTCAAATTTATTTTTATTAAAGTAAAAGACTACTTTTCAGTGTTTCATTGCCATTCTTATATTTTTATTGCTCAATTATTTTAGTATAATCATTCATTCCAACAATTATTTATTGCAAGTTTTCTGTGTGTAGAAATAGGATGCACCAAAGTCTCTGCTGTAAACCAGCTTCCAATATATTGAGGTGATAAGCATATAAACAGCCATGGCTGAATGAATGAACAAATGAATGATATAAAGGCTTATAATCTGGTTTCATCTTCATCCATTGTAAACTATATTATTTTGAGCAAGTCAACCTTTCAGCATATTGGTTTCTCATCTGTAAAACGGAAATATTCTTATCTGCTAAGATTGTTGTGAAGATTAAATACTATATTCTGAAGTGCATTGTACACTGTAAAATATAATGTAGATTTTAAGTATTAACTACTCTGTTTGAAATAGAACCCTGTATTAGTCACTTAAGGTTTTTCTCTGAGTCCTTTCTTTTCCTTGCTTAATCTCAACATTCCAATTTATCCCTATTCACTTTAAATTTTTCCTCAAACATTTAACTCTTTAAACTTACAGGTAAGTGGTTCTGAACTAGAAGAAAATCCTTCACCCAGTTCTGGAATCCTCCTTCTACTTTGAAATGTCTCCTGGAAGCTATGATACTAGAAGTCAGGACCAGTCGCAATAGTAACAGGAAATTACTTTGCTTGCTTCCTTTGAAAGGTCCCAGTTTCTGGAAGGAAGCCAGAGGGAGAAATCCCTTGAGCCTCAAGGGTGACCAGTTATTTCCCTCATTTATAGCACAAGGTCAAAATTTTTGCATTTTATTTTTACTGCTTATATAGTAAAGTAAACTGGTCTTCAAAGTAAATAAGTAGTAGCTTCATTAGTAAGTAGTTAGTAGTAAATTAGTATACAAGAAATATTCAGGTTGTACTGGACTACAAGTGAACTTCATTATAAAAATGTACTGTTTTATTATAATTTATTTAAAGTATATTTTATATGGATCAAAAAGCTGCCATTATTTATTTTGTATTTTAAGAAATGATATAAATCATCTTCATGAGATTTTATTTTTGCAACTCATAGCTTTTGTATTTAAGATCCAATGACATTAATCTTGTGATCTTACAAAGATTTTGAAGTTGGCTATATAGTAGCTCTCCTATTGGTCAAAAGAGAGGAGTAGAAGCCTAGTGAACCAGTAAACAACTCCTTAGTGAAAAACCAGGAGTTGCTTTACAAAACATTTCGTGGTGAAATTCACATCAGTCTTTGCTACCTGCTCCTTCTACTTGTTCTATTCTCTCTAGAATAAACTTGATTTTACAGACAGCTTTTGCATCCCTTTTATTCATTCCAGTATATGTAGGAATCATTCTCATACCATTGCTTTGTTTTGTAAATAAATGAGAGTCTGTTGTCCATTAATGTGTGAGAGTTTAAGTACTTTATTGAGGGTATTTTTATTTGTTTTATTTATTTTCACCTCCCTCTGACTTTTGCCTTTCCTCCTCCTCATCCCTTTCCCCACCCCTCCCATCCCAATTAATTACTCCTTCTAAGCACTACCACAACACTTTGACTTGCATTAATGCTGCAAACGGTCATAACTGTTTATAGGATCCCTTTGCCAAGAGTTTGGGCATTCTTAAGGGGAGGGACCACGACTAGTACATGACGGGTATTAAGTAAATATAAGATGGTCCAAATGAAAACAAATTCGGCTATTTGGGCATAGTCCTGTGTTCTACAGGCCCATATCATTTTATTTCTCAATTGCTCTGTGGGAGAAAAATATAGAGTCTGCCTTCAGCCTGTTAAAGAATAATTTTTAAAAAATGTAATCATGACTCTCATATAAAGTGGACAAATGTTAAAGATTCTATTTAACTCATTATTAATAAAGGAAACAGGGATATGTTACAACCAGATCAAAGGAGAATTTGAAAAACAGGCATATAGATCAGTAATACTAAAATAAACTTGGACAAACTGACTCCTTCCTCAGTGGGGCAGGGAGGTCAATTGAATTTCTGTCTGACAGAATTTATTTACCTGTCTATAGTCAACAATTATTTTGCTCTGCTATCGGTTATCTACAATTTACTTAGTTGTATAGTAGCACAAAAGCAGTGAAAGGCGCAGTCACATAGAATCAGACTCTGGGGAGGGTATGCTTTAAACAACGCAGAGCTCTACATTTAAGCACAATTTATTTCCTACAAGACTTACTAAATTCCAGATGGCTAGGCTATTTTTAGCTGTGTGTGGTTTAAATATAGAGGCAGATTAGAAGTAATTTTGTGAAGCAAAGGGTCAGCTCATGGAGGGAAAATTAAAGGGAAATGATACCACCAGCAGAGGGCAGTGATGAAGTAACAGTTTCCTCATGTCCAAAGGAGGTATTTTTGTTAAGTAGTTCTGGGCTACGTCTATAGACCTTGAGTTTGACTTTTGAAATCTTGGCTGTACTAAGTTCCTTTCAGGCAGTTGCTTTGTCAATACCTGAAACTTTCCAGAATAAGGCTTTTTTGTTTTGTTTTGGGTTTTGTTTATTAAGTAAGCAAATAAAATGTTATAATTTGGTTTTAGTTAAGTAAATAAGGTGCTCTAACTTACTAAAAAGCTTTCTTAGGAAAAGTGTTTATACCTCAAATATTTGATACTATTGTATGTTAGGTGCTGCTTTAAGCATTAAGGAGATACACATAGATACCTATATCTATCTATCCATGATGATTTATGATATGACCTATGATTGACAGATGTAAATATATGTACACACACGGAGGTAGAGTTTCCAAGCCTCACAAACGTAATATTCTGTTGCATGACATTTTTATTTTAGTAGTTAATTTATTCTGTTTGTCTTATGAAAATGAAATAATTTATGAAATATTATCTAAACTATCAGAAGTCTTTTGAATGTAGAAATTATAGTCTGTTCTTCCACTAAAAGATGAAAATCTGAAATATTATGAAAATATCTGCAGGAATACAGTAGACAAAGTTGTGTAAAACTCAACTATAGATAAATAACAAAAATACAAATATACTGTAGGAAAATGGCCAAAGGAGACAAAGAAATACAAATGATCAAAAACATGTGAAAAATCAAATTAACAAATAGTCAAAAGAACCAGATAGTAATAAGGAACAATTTTTTAACCTGTGAAATTGATAAATATTTAATAAATGATAAAACTGAAATTTTATGTATATAAAAAACTACAAAATTAAGATGAGTACTTTCGTGAAAGTCTGGTAGGAGTATGAATTGGTACAAAGTCTCCAGAAATCAATTGAATCAAATTTATGGAGGATTTAAGAGTAGTTATTCTTCATAATCCTACTTCTAAGACCATATCCTAAGGGAATAATCCAAAATGCATATAAAAGATTTTTATTTAAAATATAAGGGTATTTACGTCAGCTTATTTATAATAACCACAAATTATCTTTGTTGACTAATAGGCAAATTATGAAATAAGTCAGAGTATATCTGTAGAAAGGCATCTTTGAAATTAGCCAATAGAAAATATTTGATGTGATAGGAAAATGTTCATATTAAAAGCTTGCGTGAAAAAAATAAAAATATAAACCTACATATAAGATTCCAGTTTTGTAAAAATTTTCTCAATATATGAATGCATATACATTCATAGAAAAATTCCTTTTAACCTTGATTACCAGTGCTTGATAGGATTATAAGTCAGCTCCCATTCATGCTTATACTCTTCTGTGGTATTTGATATTTTCTGCAAACAATATAAACATTTAAAAATATTCTTCCACAAAATATTTTTCAACTAACTTATTTATAGGTCATTGTGGTTATTTTGCTCACAAATAGGCGTTCTTGCACACTAATTCTTATATAACCTTTGATATTTAAATACGATTTCACTTTTAAAGATGTTTTGGGAGATCTAAGATCCAATAGGTATACCTGAATAAAATACCAGACTTTAAGGTAGCATGATTTGCATTTTTCCTTCAATAGTTTTAGTCTAACTAGTTATTAAAATATTTAAAATGCCTTTATTTTTCTTATAATTTCTTTCTAGTTATAATTAAAATATCTTCTTTTTAACGTAGAGTTGGAATTTTATCATTAATCAACTATCAACCTTCAATGAGTTGCCATCTAAGTGTTCACTGGAAAAATAGCTCTTTGAATATTTGAATGCATTTTTACATAGGAACAAAGATACTGATTCTCATAGTTAAAATCCAAGGTGAGCTCATAAAATTCTATTTTTATTAAACCCATGATGAAGTTAAAATACTCTAAACTCTTAATGAAAAGTGGTAGGAGATAATACTCTAGAAATAATAACTTCAAAGGAAGAGTAAAAAAAACAGTCAGTAAACTTGAATAATATCTAAAATCGTCTACTTCAGGTAAAATAGATTTAGGTAGAAGAATGGGATAGTAAAGAGATACTTGTATAGAAACACTTAAAACCATTTATCTGCATTCCCAGGACATTAGAGATTGATGACAGTGCTGCTCTTTTTTGTTTTTACCTTCATTCCAATCAGTTCCTCTCTTGTCTTGATCATTATTTGTGATTATTAGCTATGATTAGGGTTATTTTTAGATTCAAGTTGAGAAATAGAACATTTACTAAACGGAGTAACTGGGTAAGAGTTGACAGAGAAACAGGAAAAGTCGAGAGTTTAAAAACGATTCATTTCTCTATGTGGGCATGAGATTTTCTGAAATCATGAGTTACAGTTGATGAAAAGCAGGCAGAGCTTAGTGAATAATCTTGGGGGGACAAAAGGAGGTGATGGGCCTATCAGAGTGATAGGCAGCCACTGAATGGAGAGGCAAGAGGGGAGGAGGAATCCTCAATATTAAACTGAAAGTTATTGGGTAAGTTTTTAAAAAGTCAGTTTGATGTTGTTAAACCATTGATTGCCAGTTATCCTTAAAATAAGATTCTGTTATAATTACTAATCCTGTGTAGAAGAATATATATATTTTGAGTGGCAGAGACTTTCAAGAACATTTCTAGTCCAGAAGAAAAGAATAAAACAAGAATTTTACAGATCATCAAGTTTTATTAGAATTAAGCACCTAGTGAATGGTAGAAGACCAACTCTTCTAGTGTTCTTTTTACTACGTATATTAATTTAAATGGGCATTTTCAGATGATAAGGTAGTTAATCTTCATTCACTCAACATGTATTTTCTTGGTGCTAGAACCTCACAATAGAGAGATAAACAAGAGCCTTTTACCTCTTAATGAGTTTGTCGTTCTTGAGGAAGACGTACAGATAAGCAGACATTTAAGAGGTAGTTAAAAATGTTGCCATAAAACAAGATAGTATGAATTCACATTGAAGAAAACCTTTAACCCAGTGTTTGTGACTTGGGAAAGGATTCCTGGAATAAGTCATGTCCATGATGAGTCCTTAATTATGAGCTGGAAAAGTAACAGTGGGTCAAGTTTGGGGAAATTAAATAATTTCTGTGGAACTGAAGCTTTGAATGGGATGGGAGCCATGGTAATAGTTTGTGCCTGCTGAGATAAACAGGCCCCCTCAGGTAATGAAATGCCTTGAAAGTCATCTGACAGGGTTTGGACTGATAGCCAAAAGGAATAATCGAAAGGCTTTATCACATTAGTGCTTTAGAAACCAACTTAGGCAACGGTATGGATGAGGGTAGAATACAGAAGGCAATGAGAAAAGTTAGAAGTATGTTGCAGCGAAAAAATGGTAATGTCTGTCAATGGAGAGAATTACACAGATTTATGAGAGATTAATGGGTTGGAATCAACAAGAGTCATTTAATTGAATGTGATGCCTAAGGGAAAGGGAACAGTAGATGAAGCACCAGTGTGTGGGTTTGAAGAGCTGAGTAGACAGTAGAATGCCTTTCATTGGAATGAGGAACAAAGAAACAAGAACCACATTTGATTTAGGATAAATTTATTTAGGATACATTTTATTTAGAGGCAATTGGTATAATAATACTGTTTTTTCCCCCTAGTTCTTCCTATGTGCTAGGTATTATTCTAAGCATTTTATATAGAACCTAGGCAGTTTGACTCTAGAACTCATATTCTTTACCATTACACAAAAGAGCCCAGGCTATGGAGAAATTCAGGTCCTAAATAATTGATTATTCAGTTCATTGAATTATATTTATTTATTGGCTGCTAGCTGCACGCAAGACACTGATAGAGGCTGGTATAGAAAAGTACTCAATACAGGGCCCTGGTCAAATAGTACATACATACAACTAATTCTAAAAACATACTTGACTTTACCAAATGCTGTAATGGATTGGAAGAAAAGTGCTGCTCTCTGAAAATAGAGGGAAGAGATTAATTTGAATGGAAGAAGGGAGAATTGGATGATAGTGGGAAAGGTCTCTCTCTCAAAGAAGGGTTGATATTTAAGCCTTGAATGATAAAAGATTGCACAAGTTGAAAATTCTTATTTTAGCATTGCACATACTTTCAGTTGTATTTTTTGTTTTAAATGGTAATTTTCACTAATTGAAGATCATATTTTTGTAAAAATGTGTTTGGGGCCAGGTGCAGTGGCTCACACCTGTAATCCTAGCACTTAGGGAGGCCAAGGCAGGGGAACGCTTAAGGCCAGGAGTTCAAGACCAGTGAGAGAAACAGTGAGACCTCCCCCATCTCTACTAAAAAATACAAAAATTAGCAGGGTACGATGGCCCAAGTCTGTAAGCTCAGCTACTTGGGAGGCTGAGGCAGGAAGATCGCCTGAGCCCAGGAGTTTGAGGTTGCAGTGAGTTATGATGATGTCACTATGCTCTAGTCTTGACAACAGAGTGAAAGCCTGTCTCCAGAAAAAAAAAAAAAGGTGTTTGGTACATATTTGCGGTAATGTAGTTTTTCCTCTAAAGTATTCCACTATATTTAGATAACTATATTAAGGGATTATATTAAAAGTTTTCTAATTTTGAAGTGATTGTAAAGTATAAAATATTTGGAATACTTGTTATTTACTTTTGTTTTCTAAGACAAATTTCTAAAATTAAGTATTGGGATTATTAGATTATATTTATTTTATGTGGTTTAGCTTGGAGTTAATTATTAAGTAGAACTTGAATTTTACCCTTAGAAAAACTAAGGATTTTTTGTACTGAATTCATTGTTAACAAAGCATGGCATAAGTAAGCCTCAGTCAGCCTGTGAAAGGGATGACTTAACACAACCGGTGATGCATTTGGAGTGAAACATCTTTATTAAGTTAATACAAGAAGCAGTCATGCCCTACTTGAATTACTCATTTGTAATAGCTGAACAGCAGCCTGCATGTGGACTTTGAAATCCTGGGAAAATAAGATGCCGGCATATATCCAAATGTTGAAAGCCTTAACTCCTCAGCAGCTGGAAAATGTTGAACTCTGTTGTCATCTACTAGGGTTTTGGCCTTTAGGGAGATATGATCAATTCAATTACTGACCAGCTTTGTCCATTACTTTAGTGATTATAGCCTCTGAAGTTTGTAGCTTAAAAGATCATTTTTAGATATTGTATATTTAAAATTTATAAAAATTAAACACATGGACCTAGATGTTTTTACTTTGCTCAACTCAATCACATATACTCAGATCACTAAAAATATCAAATAATTTAAATATCATAGAAATGTATTTGTTCCCTTTAAATGGGGTCTAAAATGTTTCTATTTCTAAGATCATACAATATGCTCAATATATTGCAGTTCTGGGGTAAATTTTAAATCCATTTATGAGCAAATTTTTGTAATTTTTCTAAAATACAGTCAGTGGTTTATTTTGAATCATTATCTGTGCTTGTTTATTTTCTCTTCTCTATCTTTTTGATGGCTGGTCCAAAGAGGATTTTTAGAAAGTATAATGGAGTGATAGAGCATAGCAAAGAAAATATCCCTGTTATATAAAGGAAGAAATGTGTCCCTAACTTAAAGGCTGTTACCCTGGAATTCTAATTCTAACCCTGGAATCCAACTTCTGTGTAAATCGCTTGTTCTCACTTTGACTGTTTCTTAATCTATTCAATAGTTGCGATACCAGAATACTGTTGTGTTGATTGTCCATTGCATAAAGGCATCCCTTTAAAGAGATCACCATTTATATTATAAACCAAGCAAATTTGTTTTTTATTATTGCTTTTTATTATAATGATTTTCAGGAAGATGACAGTGAAATTTCTATTCTCACAAATTTGTATATTATGACAATATTGTACAGATAGAAGTAAAATTGAGGAACGTGCTATGTGGTTGGTGGTAGCTGTAGCCGACATTGATGATACTATGTTTGACTGGTTTCTTTTTAAAAATTGATGTATTAATAATATTTGGTATTAAAAAATGTAAAATATCCTCATTGACAAACATTCGATCATATATTGAGATGCATTATGCTAATGACATACTAAGAAGATTTTACAGACATAACTAAGCAGTGGAAAAGAGTTACAGAGATATATAGGAAGTTAATACAAAAAAAAATTCTGTTAGTACCAGGTAATAAAAAATATCCTAAAGTTTCAAAAAAGAAGTTAATATTAAATACATCATTAATACATATGGTAGGTAGTTTTTTACTTAAACTTTATATACAGATTAATGATATGCCTATGAACAGTCTAAGTGGAAAAGGGACAAGGAAAGAATTGTATTTTGAACTAGGTTAAGTAATGGATTTTATGAGCAGAGGGAACTCCCTGTTCTAAATTTGAAAAAAAGAAATCTGAGTATCATAAATCATGTTCACATGTAAGTACAGATGTTCCTCAACTTACGATAATGGGGTTACATCCTGATAAACCCATAAGCTGAAAATGTCATAAGTTGACATAGCTTAGCCTAGCCTAGCTACCTTTTTTTTTCTTTTTTTTTTTTTTATTGTTTGTTGTTTATAGGGGTACAGGTGTTTAGGTTACATATGTTGCCCTTGCCCCCCCTTCCCCCCAAGTC
>RJWJ010008676.1:0-52631 GCA_004363605.1 Indri indri
AAAAACATGCCTTTCACCCCTGTATTAGTTTCCTAGGTCATCTACAACAAAGTACCACAGATTGTATTGCTTAAACAACAGAAATTTATTTTCTCAGTATTATGGAGGCTAAAAGGTTAAGGAGTCAGCAGTGTTCGTTTATTCTGGAGATGCTCTCCTTGGCTTATAGATGGCTGACTTCTTCACAAGGTCCGCTCTGTATTGTCTGTGTTCTAAAATGTCCTTCTTATAAGGACAACAGTTGTATCAGATTAGGGCCCATCCTTATAACCTCACTTTAACTTAATTACCTGTTTAAAGACCCTATCTCCAAATACAGACACACTTCAACATGCTGGGTGTTAAGACTTCAACATATGAATTTTGAAGAAACACAGTTCAGCCAATAACAGCCCGTCTTCTCAAGTCATGAGATGAATACATACAAGAGAATAGAATAATTATTTTATAAAACTGGACCACGATCACACATCAAAAGCAGAGTTCATTGACTGTTTATATGGATTAGTTACAGTGCCTTCGTACTTTGTAGGTGTCCCGTGTGTGTGCACGCCTGCACAGGAATCAGACCATGACCAATTCACAATTTCCTGTGTTCTCTTACAATGCTTTTTTCTGTAAAAAATAGTAGGTTACTATAAAGCTAAAATCTAACAGCATATTTAACAGTTTGGGCTTGCAGCCTGATACATTTTATAAGTTCTCTAATAAATACAATTTATTTCCCTTTCTTTCAATTCCAAGATATTTATTTTCCTTTGAATTACTTAAGCCATAATATTATCATATAAAATAAAAAGAAAAAACCTTTCCAAAATATAATTGAAACTTATTCTTTTTTATATAGAAATAAAAGAAACACCCTGAAAATTATATCATTACTTAACACTAATACATTTTTAAATTGATGATTTGAAATAAGTTTGCTTTGTAAATTAGGACAAAAGGTCAAGACATTCAGAAGGGAGCACAGTGAGTGTGTGTGTATCGGTGTGCGTGTTCTTATGTGTGTGTATATATGTGTCTGTGTCCTGTATGTGTATCCATATGTGTGTGTATATATGCAAGTATATATGTATGTGTATATATTCTGTATATATATACTTTTTACATATTATATATATATATGCATATATCCTGTAAGTAAAAAAACAAAGAAATTAGTTTCTGTATTAAATATCATATATCAGTCCTTAACTTGCCCCTTACATAGTTTTCTAGGATTTGTGGATAAGAGTCAGTGAGATCAAATGACATACAAGCACTTTAAGTCGTTGGACATATTCTTGAGAAGAAAAGAAGAGAGTGAACTTAGTATAGAATTCTGCACATAATAAAAGTATTTGGTAAATGCTTGTTAAATACAAAGATCTTTGAGAATTACTGTGATGCTGGTAGCCAGTTGCTCAGGAACCTACCCTCTCTAATTAACTACAACAAAGCCTGCTCTTTTCTGCCTCCTGGGGTCAGCCTTTGAGGAGGAGGGAAAAAGGATATACAATAGGAAACAGCTTAAGCAGAATGCTGACAAGAGGAAATAAGAAGCCAAATAAACCAAACCAAGAATCTAATTTGTCTTTTGCCACCCAAGTCTCCTCCAGATTTGAAAGGGCAACCACTCCCAGGCAGGCAGAATTGGGAGGAAAGGATTAATGTCTGGGCTGGATGAAACCCTGAAATATGTTTCATAATATGCTGGACTCCTGTATACCTCAGATTCAGGTGGTATAGTAAACAATATTGTCCGTGTGCCTATTCTTTGCCTTATGTGATGACATTACTGCTGATCTAGCAATGAAGCTGAAATAACTCTGGAGGAGGGAGAGGAGGAGGAGGAAGCCCTTAAATTAATTTTATCATCTTTATAACTTGAATCAGGGTTGTTTGCTGTAGGTTCCAACTAAAAACATCAGTAATTATCAGTCATCATTTTAGTAACAGTGAAAGACTATTTGTTGACGTTATTCATAATGTAAAAATAATGACTTTATCTTTAAAGTGTAGGTGGTACTGTGAGTAGATTGTCACAGGGAGGTGGCAAGACATGGATTACTTTGAAAGTTGGTTGGAGGGAATTAGGATGACATACAGAGCCAAAGGACAACAGCAAGTGTGCATATTTGCCTTTTCATTAGTATTTTTTTTTTTAATTTCAGGATATTATGGGGGTACAAACATTTTGGTACATGTAATGCCTTTGCCTTCCCCAAGCCAGGGCTACAAGTGCGCCCTTTCCCTGTATAGTGTCCTCTGCCTCCATTAGTTGTGAGTTTACTCCCCAAACCCCACCTCCACGTGACCAGCACCCAGTGAGCATTACTACATGTGAGAAACTTAGTGTTGATCAGTTAGTAACAATTTGATGGCAAATACATGTGGTGTATGTTTTTCCATTCTTGTGATACCTCACTTCTAAGGATGGGCTCAAGATCTATCTAGGATAGTATAAGGGGTGCTAGTTCACCATTGTTTTTTGTAGTTGAGTAGTATTCTATGGTATACATATACCACACTTTACTAATCCATTCATGTATTATTTAAATGCAGTAAAGAAGAGTGTTGGATGAACCGATCTCTACTGAAGAAAGAGGAAAATATGCACAGCATATGTAGGATAATTTGTGGAACTGGACGTCCAAAGAGAGACATCATCTGATAGAATCATAAAAAGTTTTTCCAAGCATGAACACATGCAGACCTTTAATCCAATATTAGATTTTTAAAAAAATGTATATTTTTTATTCAAATTAGATGCCAAAGACTATCTCATTACACATATTTATGTTTTTTACATGAAAATAGTAAGTGTATTACTAATACCAGGCAGATAAAATGTGATCTTGCATAGATTATCTATTCATATGGCTGTCAAGTAAAGAACAATAGTTAAGAAAGTAAAGGAAGAAAGGAAGACCAAGAAGAAATTAAAACTGTAGAATAATGAGGGAAATAACCTGGGGTTATTAGGTGACAGAAGAATGTGGGTTTTAAACTCTGTATTATAGCTATAATTGCCAAAAATTTTATTTTGACCTAATATTATTTATATTAAAACAAAATTTATGTTCACTAGATTATTTTATCACTGCTCTCCCTTTCCTGAGTTCTCTGTTTGATTTATTTTTGGTTAATTACTTTCACCTTCTGTTAGATTTTTAAATTTTCTCTAATTTTTAAAGTATCCATAACAAACAGATTTTAGATAGGCCATTATTTTCTTTTAGCACATTGTAAATAAAATCATGCTAATTTCTGTCTACTATTGTTGCCATAGAAAAGATGATGGTCAGTTTAATGCTTCATATTACAAAAAGCAACCCATCTTTCCTCCCCAGTTTCCTATACCATTATCTATATTATACCGGAATAGTCCCATAATATTTTTAGTAGTTAATTTACTTATATTTATTCTGCATTGCATTTGCCAAGCTTCTTGAAATTACAAGTTAATATTTCTTTTTATCAATTATGGAAAATTCTCAAGCATTGTCTCTGACTTCATTTGTTAGACATTTTGGTTTACCCCCTAAAACTCAAAATTTCTGTATTTTGATACTTTTGTTTTCTTTCACATTGCATTCTGATGACTTTTAATTTTTACACTCTCTTCTTAGTTGAGTTTAATTTACTGTTAAAATCATTTCATTTAAATTTTGTTACTTTATTTTTCATTTTCAGGTTTTATTTTAATCTTCTAAGTTTTTGTGTTTGGTTTTGGTTTTTAGTGAATCCCATTCTCTGGTTACAGTTTCAAGCTGGAATTTTCAAAATTTAATCCAAAGAAATATCATCTTTTATTCCTATTCTTACTCATGGTGCTTTGTTTTCTTGAGTGATTGTTATTAATTGTAGATTGCTAATGTAATTACTAAAAAACAATTCTTCAGAAATAATTTTAGTGCTAAGCTTAAAGTGACTTTTTCCAGAGATAGATTCTGTTAGGCACTTCTGAGAGCTCTAGCTGGGTCCAACCTAGACCAATTTTATGGCCCTCACAACTTGTAAAAAAATGTATTCATAATGTATAGATCATATGTCTAAATATTAAATTTAAAACTTATCAAAGGAAAGGTCAGAAAAATTGTTTTGACCTTGGATTTGGTGATGAGATTTTTAGATATAACATCAAAAGTACAATCCATTAAAAATAATAAATTATACTTTTTAAAGACTCTCTTATGATAAGTAATGTATAAGCCATAAATGGAACAAAAATATTTATAATATATTTGATTAAGGGCTTATTTCCTGGATACATAAAGAACACTTAAAAGTCCACATTAAAAAAATAAACCACCCAATAAAAAAATGAACAAATGATATGCACAGGTACTTCAGAAAAAATGATAGATGGCAAATATGCATATGAAACAATTCTCAACATCATTTGTCATTAAGGATATGTAAATTTAAACAACAATGAGATAGCATTACACATCATTCCAATGAATACAATAAAAAAAGATTGACAATATTAAATGCAGGCAAGGATGGGGAGCAACAAGAACTCTTATTCATTACTAGTGGGAATGAAAATTCACATAGACACCTTGGAAGACTGTTTGACAGTTTATTATAAAGTTACGAAGATTTACCACACAACTACATGATCATGTTTCTAGTTATTTAATCAAGTTAACTAAAAGTTATTTTCACAAAAACTTTTCGTGTTTATAGAAGCTTTATTTATTCATAATCACAAAAAACTGAAGGTAATTATACTTTAGTGTAATACTGTAAAATACTAACATGTATTCATACATATTTCCCTAACTTTCTCTGCTGAGAAGGCTATGAAGCAGTGACATCAGTAAAATGAGCACACCCAGCACGCATATCTTGGTTTCTAAATACCATTCTCAAATAAAGAAAACCAGGAATCCTTAGAGACATGGCTAATTCTCAGGCAAGGAAAACAAAAATAAAACATGAATCTGGAGCATCTTGTAGTGCCAGAAAGTAAAGACATGCTCCAAAAACAAAAAGATGGGGTATGTAACTTCACTATCAAACAATGAGTATTCTGACACCATATTTTTAGACTCCTCTTGGCTCTGAAAGTTTCTCAAGTTGATACCCAATGGTCAAACTGAAAAAAATCATGCAACAAATTAAATAATATAGTATGGGTTTATAACCCATAATATAAAGCAAATGTACATGAATCTGTACAGATATAAATGAATTATTAAATAGATAAGTGAAAAAAGACAAATTTTCCTTATAGAATAAATTCAAATAATTTATGTAGATAACCTACATTCCAGGAAATAGGTCTTAATTCCACTTCCTCATTTGAGTGCTGTCTGGACTTAATGACTTGATTCCAGACAAGACAGTGTAGAAAAAGGGAAAAACCTGGCAAATGCTCCCTTATCCAGGTCGTCAAGGTTAACATCACTGATAGTAAGTCAAGGTGATAGGATCTACTCTTGATATTGTGTGCTAAGGAT
Source organism: Indri indri (assembly GCA_004363605.1). Taxonomy (NCBI): domain Eukaryota; kingdom Metazoa; phylum Chordata; class Mammalia; order Primates; family Indriidae; genus Indri; species Indri indri. Next base: position 5,454 of record RJWJ010008676.1, read on the forward strand.
ACAATGGCACATCTCTAGCATGATTCTCCTGAACCATAACCGCAGTCTGAATGGGCAAATATCAAACAGATTTAAATCAAGGGACATTGTACAAAATACCTCACCAGGTATGTCTCAAAGTTGTCAGAATCACCAGCAATGAGTAGTGTGAGCAATATCATAGACAAGTGGAGCCTGAGGATAATGGCAACTAAAAACAATGTGATAATCTAGATTGGATACTGGAAGAAAACAAATACCTTAGTGGAATGGTTAGTAAAGTCTGAATAAAATATGGAGTTTAGTTATACTATACAAACTTTGGGTTTTCAGGAAACCAAACTTGGTTTCTTAGGAAAATGTGCCAGGTGAGATATTACAATGAAGAAATTAGATGAGAGGTATATAGGAACTCTATATATAAACTTTGCAATTTCATTACACCTTAAATTATTCAAAAAAAATTTAATATATTTTTACATAGCCATTCTGTCCTTTGAACCCCCAGTATCTTTTCTATATAACAACACAAAATTTGATGGTTTCACACTGGTATCAGATTTAACATGCCTATTTTTCACACAATAGACTATATTTAAAAAAGTTTATGCCAGTAGCTTTCCATGAAAATGAAGTATCTTCTTGAGGATTAGAAAACAATGAAAAATAAAGAAACTAAAATTAAAAAGGCAATTCCTAGTCCACAATAACTGCATGTCTCAGTTCTTAGATTCTGTAGCCCAGAAATTCACAGAATAAAAAAATATGTACCTGAATGCAGATGAAAGAAATATAGCATTAATAAATGCAATATATTATATAGCCTGATTAAATTATAGATGCTGCACATCAAAGATTCTGGAACTGTAAGTGTAATGCAATTTCAATTAAATGTAAAAATTGTTTTGATCTTGGAGAAAAGAAAGAATACTAAAATCTTAGCATTTCTAAAAAACGAAAGAAAAGATTAGGAATTTCCTTGGCAATATTTGAAATGCCCAGAATCCTTTGGAAATAAATACCAATATTTATTTGAAAAAATAAATGTGGTATTTTATTTTGTTTTATTTTTATTTAATAATAAACCTGAATGGTGGTATTTGTTGAATCAATAATTTATTAATGTTCCTTTATATGTCATGTAGTCTTATAGCCAAGGAGTAAATTATCTATATCTAATATCCCAGTAGTTGATAAAATACATCTTTAGATTTTTCTTAAGTATTTCCTACAGTTATTATATGAGAGGACTAACTAGCTCTTACTAGTTAAGAGTTAATAAAGAGTATATTCAAATGGGGCCTATTTTACTGTATAACCTGTTGGATCTGATAATAGATCATAATGGACAATTCTGACCACATAATAATTTAATCTCCCATGATTCAGATCTCAGTCTCTAAAAGATTAGTTGCACATTAGAAGTTGATTCCCAAACATGCCTAATTCTTTGCTTTCTCTGGTATCTTAGGAATCTGCAACCTGAGTATTCTATAAAGAATTGCAAAAACTGAAAACAGATTCCATGTATGCCCCTTAAGCTCCATTTAGTATGTCATGTCTGGATTGATTTATTTCTGTTGAAATTCCTGAAATTCTGTTGAAATAGTTAACATAAGTAACATTTGAGACTTTGGCTACTAATTTAGCTTAAAACAATACTTTTCATTTGTTAAGATCCTCCTTTTTTGCATAGCATTCTGATAAATAAATGAAAGATATGAAGCAAATAACCATCCATGCATCTTCAAAATAGTTAAGCGTTGAACTGTTCTCTGCCATCACCTACAGGAATAAAATGTTGTTTCTAATTGACTATATTGGCACAGAGAAGCAGTTTCAAGGGCTTCCACTTTGCCTTTCTGTCATTCTGTTACTACAAATATCAGGAAAGAAATGCGAAGATTCTTCCAGGGTCTGATAATATTCATCATAATGATGCATTCAAGAACAAAAGTAATGACCTCAATGTTTGTCTGTATATTCTTTGGATCCGCTACAGGATGGGCTTGAAATGGAGTTCATTTTGTCTTCTCCACACCCCACTCTGCTGAGGGCAGGGAATGACAGTGGTCTGGATTACCTCATATCAGTGTCAGCTCAGATTATGTCCCTAGAGCCCTTGAAAGATGTGGGAATTCCCCTCATTCCTCAGTTTATAGTTATTCTTTTAAATCTCCATAGATCCTTTACTGGAAGAATTTGAGGAATTAATATTGTATACATTTCTGCAACATTTCAGCAACTTTCTTCTAGGATACCAAGATTCCCTTTAATAATGGATTTTGGGTCTGCAAAACACCTCAATTCTGGAAACTGGGTGAGAGTTTGGGATTTACAATCGCAATTGTTGTCAAGAGACATTTTGTCCCTATGTTCTTCATTTTTTAAAATTACATATGTAAGCCATACACTCATTGACTGGCTGTGTTGTTCACGTTAAGAATACCTTTATCTTTTAGCCATGACCACTATCCTTGCACAATAGGGCTCCCTGGTTGCCACTATGACTTCGATGACTTTTGCACCTAGTCCTTCTGTTCTAGATTTCTATAATCCTTTTATCTCTATTGACCCTGGAAATATTGATTTGGAGAAAGCATCTCCTACCATTAAACCAGACCTATGGTGGGGAGCTAGCACAGAGCTAGTCAGCAATACTGTGCCATCATCACAAATGGAATCCTTATTGCTTTGGTGAAGGGAATGTCAAGAAATAGTAAACTAATAAGGTTCTGGTTTTCTATAATAATCTCTTCTTTTATGATCATCTCTCTGACCTCTATTGATATTCATTTTTAAACACTGTCAAAGTAATTCTGGCATCTCTCCCTCATTTACTGTAGGTCATCATTATTTCCAAATTTCAAGGAATCATCCCAGCAGTACACTGTTAGTTCCCAAAATCCTTGCTTAGAGGACAGAACTTATGCCATGGAGGAGCTATCCCATGTAATTAAACTCTCCATCATTCAGCATTATGTTCTACTATTTTGTTTTCTGCATTTTCCTCACTCCCCTGCACAATACGTTTATGTTCTTAATATCTACTGTTATTGTCATGCTCCTGGTTCCTATAGGAACATAATAGGCTGTAAAACTCTTTATTTTTTAATGAAGATTTTAACCAATAACAAAGATATTTATTTTCATTCAGTTTTTTTAAAAACTAGTAGTTACTAAGAGAAAGTGGGTGAAGACTACAAAGAGAAGAAATATTAGGTGTCTAATAATACTCTTCAGTTGAGAATCATATAATGATTCCCAGGTGGTTCTTCCTCAAGAGGGAGGGGCTTGATTTTTCTGACCAAGAAATTTCAGGCAAATCTGTGGATTCATATTTCTCAATATAACTAATGACATTTTCCCATTCCAACTCTTAGGGTCTCATTCTTTCCCTATAATGGTCCTGAATTTAGAGCAGGAACATTAAGTGGGCTGTGAAATTGATCTCAATTGTTATATTTGGATCTTGAACCTGACTTTGAAGTCAGTCCGTTATGTAGCTACACACATAAAAATAGGATCTACTCCATATGAGGCTTTTGCATGTTTTCCAGGCAATGGGAGAGTGACCAATAACCATTAGTAATGGAATTCTTATTGCTACCTGTTGAAATCCCTGAATCCCATGCCAAGATTCTCTCTTCTAGGGTCCCTTACAGTAGCAATGTCCTAGTTTAACTCTATTAAAAGCAAACTCTAAGTCAAGTGGTTTATTTGGAAAGTTATTCCAGGTAGTACCAGGAAGAATTGGGGAAGTCAGAGAGAAAAAGATAGACAATTAATATTGGCAATGTTATTAGAATGTTCTCATGGCCAATAACAGGACTCTTTCCTTCTAGGGACCTTCTTAAATACTGTGTTGAAATACTGTGTCGCATAGAAAGGTTGGAAAGAGGGAGTATTTACCATCTTCCATCCCATCTTGATTGACAGTCAATTCTAGAGTCATAGTCGCTGGTACTTTAACTGTCAACAAAAACAGTCATCTGAGGAACCAGTTATGAATATTAAATTAGGCATATTTGAAAATTAGCATAGTACTTGACATATAATAACTTTCAATAATAACAATGTTTTATTATTAAAATTACTTTCAAAGGTCAGATGTTTGGTATTAATAATAACCAGTGTTTTAATGTGAGTACATATGTATAACAGTTTACTCTTTAAACTACATTCCACAGCAGCAGAGAAATAGCTCCTTGGTGCTGATTTGTGTTACAAAGAATATTATCAATGAATATTTTGGAATTAGAGATAATTTTCCAAGTTCAAACTTATAAAAAGTTCTTGCTACAACCAGGTCTTTTACAGTTTAGTGTAGGTTTCAGAAGAAAGAAAAGTACAGTGACTTTGAATCTTAAAACAGCAAATGGCCTTTCCTTAACATCTTGTCTAAGTTTTTTTTTGCCCCTAGGTATTATGACCCACTGAGAACAAAGTTGTCTTTCCTTTTTATTTTTACAGATTTTTGGGGAAAGCATTTTTTACACTTTGTCTAAGTTAACCTTCTTCTTTGCAAAGTTACAGCCCACAAACACTTCAAAACCTAATCTTTTTGTCCCAAATCAGCCAAAAAGGAATCGTATCCTCCAATTCAAAAGCCAGCATTTCTAACCAGTCAATTTTCCTTTCTGGGTTGTGTGTTAATCTTTGTATGTTTACTTACATACAAAGGGCAGGAGGGTTAATGTGGAGATATAATAAGTGAAGATAATATGGAAAAATAAGTACTATAAAATAAGTTGATATTTGAAGAGACTCTAGAAAGCCCCAACCTCTTTCTCTTTGTTTTATGAATGAAGAGATGAGGGCAATGGTGATGAAGAACATACACAATAAAATTTTTCTTTGTAGCGTAGGCTCTGGTTTTCAACATGTATTCATTCAGATTGCTTTATAATATTTGAATCTAAAACTTTAGAAATTAATTTTACAGATATAAAATTTAGAGTAATGATATTAATAAAAATTGAAAGATGTCTATATTGTGCCAGATAATTCCAAAATCAACATTTATGATATTGCATCAGTTTACAATTTTAAGGGGAAATTACCGCTTCCAGTTTTCAGGTTTTACAGATACATGCTTATTTGAATGAGGAAAGAAAGCATAAAGATTTTAAGAAACAAATTTTGTAGGAAAATAACAATATGAATGAACTGAATTATTAATGTAACATTTTTGTTGTGTTCTATTCCTGTCTTTTAAAATGTATTTGTAAGCATGCCTGCTGTTCTGATATTCTATCTTGATAATGCCTGCAAAATGAAATATGAAAAATAAATGAAAACGAGCTTTATCTTTTACTTGTGTGTGTGTGTGTGTGTGTGTGTGTGTGTGTGTTTTCTCTTTTATTATAAAGAGGGAAATAAAAAGCAAGATGAAAAAGTACTATAATGCTGAGTGGCAGAATGTGGCACAAGAGTTCTCTCAAGTGTGTAATACAGCCTACAGGGAGACTAAATGCATTAGGATGTATTTATATTGACAAAGGAGTCATTCTTTGTAGTGTTTGGAAGAAGGATTCTGCCATGACCCACATAACAAATTACTGTTGTCTGACCTCATTGAAACAAGAATCTAGTAAAGTACACCTAGTGGAGCTGATGTAGTAGAAGTGTCTTTACCACAGCAACACCTCTGGAGGGCCAAGATCATAGTGCCCTTCTTTCCTATACTACTAAAACACTCGATAAAGAGTCCTATCGCCTTGATCCTAGAGCTCTTTTACTAAGAGACAAAAAAGGAAATGCTGTGTTACCAGGGAGTGGCATGGTGTTTTCTGAAGAGTTAAGGTTACTACATAAAAAAAAAACAACTCATACAAACTGGAAGAAAACCTTCTTCTGTGTTGCAGTGCATTCAGCCAGCAGCTTGTATTAACAAGGAGGGATTTCTTTTTCTCCTCAATTTATATTCTGTTATCCTTCCTACCTTGTACAGTCCTGTGACCAGTTGCTAAAAGGCCTCCCCTTTCAATCATCTCACTTCCACTTAAAAAAGTACATTTTATTCAAAACACATACTTAATACTTTTTTAATGGAGAGGAGACAGATATAATTTGTTTTATAATTAATTCCTGTTTCTTATGGATAACATTTATCTTAAAGAACCGAAGTATTTTTATTGAAATGTGCTCATCTTCTATGGATCTATTCCCTGTCTATATTTTTAGGGACTTATTAAATGAGTGTTTTTATGTGATTGATTGTGCTAGAGCAGAGATGCTGGAAATGACTTTTCAAACATATCCAAAGTTGGAGCAATTCAGTTGTAAAGATTTATTTTTAATATCATATCATCAGTTTTTACTTTATTTAAATTAAACAAACTTCATTCTGAGAAATTTCAAAATAATTTTTTCCAAAATGAAAATGTAAGAACTTTTAGTCCCATTAAATACTTCTTGTTACTGTTGCTGAGCAGGAGGTTCTGCATTCACTTAGAATAACTAAACTACTCTTTGGTAATTTTTCTAATAGCCAAGAACTGAATCTTACACACCACCAGACAGCTTAAAAGCTAAGTCCTTTAATTGTTGTTCTTAATATTCCATTTAATATTTTATTGCTGAATGTAGTCAGGAGGAAAGCACTGGTTTGTAATTTTTGTTTTGAAGTATACATTGTGAATTTCATTCTTACCAAATTGATTTTGCAAGACAGTTGTTTCAGGCATCTTTGTCTGGAATGCCTTAAATTAATCACAATGTTGAGGAAAAAAAATCTGGTCTGATTAGTAGTCATGAGAGTTATTCAATGCTAAAACCCTAATATCTGAAAGATTTTTCTCACCATTATTACACCTTTAATGAAAAGAATAGAAAGTATTGCAGTTTGTATTACTAGTGGCATTTGATAAGTGAGGAGATTTACAATAGCTGTATTTGTGTAACTATTTTACAAAACAAATTCATTTGTACTTAGATTTTGGGGATATGTATGGAGATATATATGATATAGCTATATGGAGGATGTATTAATATATATTATTTGGGTGATATATATTTATTTATGATATATTATGTATGTATAATACAATATCCATGTATCTTGTATAATCTCCTAGTGATCAACCCAGCCCACCCATCTGTGAATTTTCAGGGCACAGTGGACTGACAAAACAAAATTCGGAATGTGGAAACAAGGCAAGAAAATAATATGAAGATTTGTAGAAACTTCAGTCATCCTAGAGAAATATACCTGTTATGCGCTGAATTGTGTTCCCCCAAAATTCATATGTTGAAGCCTTCACCCCACTGTGATTGCATTTAGAAATAGGGCCTTTAAAGAGACAATTAAAATTAAATTAGTATGGTGCCTTAATCTAATATGATTGTAAAAAAACCACCAAAAATTAAGAGGATGAGATGCCAGGAATGTACATGCACTAAGAAAAGATCACGCGAAGACTGAGTGAAAAGGTGACCATCCTCAAGCCCAGGAGAGAAGCATCAGGAGAAACCAACTCTGTAGGCACCTTGATTTTGCACATCCAACTTCCAGGGCCATGAGAAAATCAATTTCTGTCATTTAAGCCAACCAGTCTGTGTCATTTTGTTTCGATAGCTCTAGCAAACTAGTATAAACACCCTAAGACAAGACAGAAAAATACATGGATATTTTCCATAGAAATAATTTTTGATTTTGCATAGTATATGCATTTCAAAACACATTTTTCCAAACTGTCTCAGATTGTGCTATTTATAACTGTTTCAATAATTCTAATAAAAATGTGGAGCTCTACAAGACATATTTATCTTACATGATTTTCAGGGCATTTTAATCATGAGTGTGTTAGATTAGAAAATAATCAAAAGCATTAACATTTAGTAAAATGTTAGAAAAATTCTTTGTGACATTGTTTGTGTCTCTAAATAGGATGCTATTACTTACCATAAACTTGACTTGACTTAGCTTTATATATATATATATATAAATATAATTATTTATATATATTAAATAAAATATAATTAAAATATATAATTATATATATATATATATATATATATATATATATATATAACATTTACCTGCTTATCCACAACCTTCACACCTGATTTTATTCACCCTCCATTAAACCAAGCAAACTGGGGAAAAGTTGAGTCTTAACAGCTTAAATTTCACAGGAAAATTGCACTTATGCTGTGAGTGTTTGGGGTAGGAATAGCCATGTGAAAAAGTTCTAACCAACACTGTATGAATCAAAGTCTGCCTAGATTCCTCAAGAAAGTTTTTTTACCATTACAAAAAAAAATGCATGAGTAAAAGTCATTCTTTCCCTGCCACTTCCCATGCTTGTGCAAGAATATGATTAACAAAACTGTGGCAACCATTTGTGAATATCAATGGACAAACCTGAGTATGATGCCACTAGAGTACAGAGAAAATACAGGCAGAGCCTGACTCTAGATGGCGTCATTTAGTTGCTGAAATAACCAACTCTGGCACTGCCTGACTTTTGAATTCAACATGACATGAGAAAACTGCAATCCTGAATTTTAAGCAATTTTACTTATTTTTTTCTGTCACTCATATCCAACATATCCTATACAATGGCTTGAATATATTCAGAATTAACTCTGTCAGAAGAGCAGGCTAAGTCTTTTGCATATGTTGACTTAATTAGCCAAGCCAAAAGCCTATGAAGTATAAAATATTTTAATCTCCATTTAATAAATAAGGTATATGAAAAGTAAAGTTTAGAAAATTAAGAAATATTATGGAGGTAAAAACATAGTGTAAACTCAAGTGGGTCTACTATGAATCTCTACATGTAAGTTTTTTGTGTTAAATATGTCTTCCATGTTTTCTTCATTATTTGAATATGTCAGATAAGCCATATGTTTGGCCTATATTATTTATTTACCCAGTGATTATAATTATATTTTTTAAAACTTGACATCTTATTGAAATTTACTACATGTAAATTGTATGGACAATGAAAAACACTCACATCATAGAGTATTTTAAACTTAGATGAAAGAATAGAGAAAATATAGACTGATATAAGTTAATGAGAACTATTATGAAATTTTCCAGTTATTTCAAAAATATGCCTTGTGCCCAGAGAGAGGAAATTTAATTCTGACTTTGATTTTACATGGAGGCAGAAACATGTGAGGCCAGTATTAAAGGAATGTTTAAGTGTTTGAAATGTAAATTAGAATGTCTCCTTTCTGTCATGAGTAACAGGGATCAGATTTTTCTTTCTATCAGAAACAGATAAAAGAATAGAAAAATAAATAAAATAATTCTCAAAATATGAAGACAATGCTCAATTATCCCCAAAAGAGTGGACAAAATTGAAGTGAGCTTGAGAAATACCCTCGGCTTTCTGACTGGAGAAATTTTCTGGGATGTAGAGCCAGGAATCAAAGCCATAGAGAGCCCAGAAATCTCCCTAATTTGATGGGCTGGATCTAGGGGTCCCTGGTCCCTGAAAGCTAAGGTTGCTAAGTAAACAGGTTGGAGTAGCAGAGAAGGGAAAGGTACACAGACATAGAATCCAGAGATCCGCAAAAAATACTATGAAGACTCCTCAAGTATTTACATGAGTGTTGATCAGTGCACACATTTGAGGAAATTCTAAGACAAGGAAAAGATCCACCTAAAATAAGTCCAGCAAACAGTCCTCAGAATAACAAGCCATACCATTAAGAGTACCTGATTCCAATAGCTGGAATGAAAAACCTAATAATTCAAGTACCATTGGTTAGAGTACTGAAAAAGGCCTTGTCTCAATTACATGAAAATTTACCATAAAAAAAAAAAAAAAAAGACAAAGCCGTGGGCCTCACTGAAATGTCTTAAAATCAAAACTTAAAAGAATCACATTGTTTCTCATTAGCTTCTCTAAATCCCACAAAATATTCTCAGGAATATTTTAAGAAATGCAAACATATCCATATACATTAAGGTTAAAATCACAATGTCTGGCATCCAGTAAAAAATTATCAGGCATGTAAAGAAGTATGAAAACAAAACCCATGAGGGTAAAATTTAATGAATCCAAAGTGACCAAATGTAATAGATATGACAAAATTAGCAGACAGAGACATTAAAAGAGATACTATAACTTTAACCCACATGCTCACAAAGCTACAAATGTAATATGTTAAGTAGATACATGGATGATATAAAAGTCTCATGTTATACATTGCAGATGTATATATTCCCAGATTAATGTTGAAAAAGAAAATACTAAAATATTTGAAAACATAGTAAGGTTGGAAGACAACTCTTCATGGTTTCTCACATTATTATATTGTTAGGTAGTTAGTGAGGGATTCCAGGTCTCCTAGGGTGCCTTGCCTCGTGCAATTGCTCCACATGGGAAGAAGGTCAAGGGTGGGCCCCAGGCCCCTGTCTCAGTTCTGCCACAACTTAATCCTGTCCCGAGCTACTGCCATACCTGGGAGAGGAGGGAACGCCCCATCAATCTGCCAATCAGAAGTTAGCACACAAGCTGCAAAAGAATGCAGAGAACTCTCTACTCTCTAGCCAATGGGCCAAGCAGCATAGGTACAATAGAGTCTGGAAAGTGACCTAAAACATCCAGCTTTCAGAGAAGCTCATGGGAGACCCACATTCAGAGTAAGACTCAGATCATATAACCCCCGACTGTCCAATCAAAATGGTTCCATGGTGATGTCTGAACTAGGAGGGAGGTCCTAATCCAGGCACTATAAAACAAGACTGAGACCGTAACCAGGCCCTTCCTTTTTGCTCTCCCTTTGCTACGATAGTGGGTCCAGTCATCATCTGCGGTGTATGTATCAGACTCTGTAAACCTATATCTTGCTTTTGCTGTATAATCCTGTCTTTCTCTCCTCAATAAACCTCATTTTCATGCTTGCCTTACTTTGGCGTGTCTGGTCATTCTTACCGCCAGTAACCGACATTACAGATCCTGAAACCTGACAACATGTCTTTTGAGCAAAGTCCTGGTTGTGTTTTCTTCTGGACTATCTTTTCAAGGATGCTTGTATGGTGAACAGACATGGAAGATAAAGATAGCGTTTTCTACTGAAGCAAGTTGTCAGCATATCTATTGCCCGTTTAAAAGATTCAAGCTCCCTAAGCTTCTGTAATGCAGCCCACTGTGTGTGCAAGTGACATCTTGCCTACTTCATTTCGCCCTGAAGACACTGGCCTTGAGGAGCTAGTAAAAATGCTTATGTATTGTCCATTGCTGTTTTTGTGAGTAATAAGATTTCTTTGTCCCTGATCCAGGAATTTTGTTTTCTACTAGCATCATTGTACTGTGACAGGTTAAATTGTTGGCTTGCAAGAGGTATAAAATCTCACACTTAATAGTTTTTGACAGTGTGTAATGGGGATAGGAAGAAAGGATATTGAAAGAAACATAAGTTTCTGAAAGAGAAAGGATAAGAGCCTCAAGGATTAACTAATGTTATTTTAGGGGAGTCCAGGGGAATCGACAGTAAACATTTATCTGACTGTATGATCAGCATATTTTATAGCCTGTAGAGGAGAAAGTGAGAAGGTTGTTGCAGGCTGAGTATTGAGATTCAAAGACCTGACCTCTAGGCAGGTGGACTTCTTTTCAATCTTGTATGCTAACCTTTTGCAATAACGAATATGAAATTCATCTTAAGTGGGCAAAAGTTTCCTGTCACTTTCAGTCAATACCTGCAGAGATGATAAGACATTGACACGTATTCAGGTTCTTATGGCCCCAATTTGAGTTTACACTGTTGATGACTGTGACTCACTGGAGAATACAAAATTGACCCAAGAAAATCTAGACATATTCTTGTATTTCCTTCTACCATGGAAAATTCATCTACCATTTATGTTAAAACCAACTACCAAAGGAAGAAATAATGTTGGAGAATATTACAAATTTGGAGCAAGCCATAAACTTATACAGTTAAGAAGCTCATTGAAATCCAAGCCTAAGAAACATGTGGAAAATTACATTAAGGTGCATTATAACCTAATTGCTTAAAACAGTAACAAAGAGAAAATTTTAAAAGCAATGTCGGGGTTCAGAAAATGATGCTCCAAAATATAATGCTTTTGGCATGCTGAGTGTTTTGACTTAAAGGAGAACCAAGGGTCTCTCTGGTCTTCTCCTGTTCCCCCTTACCCTGGTCCCTCACTCCCTTTTTCTCTCCTGAAGTGCAAGGAAGGGTTTGACTGAAGTTCCCTTAACTGGCTAAGGGAAATTCCTACAGGAAGAATGCAATTGTCATTATCCGCCTTCCTATAATCTCATCAAACATGGATAATTAACTCACTGAAAAGGAGGCTAAGGGTTCACACCACCAATTCCTCTGAGGGCTTCTGTGTGAGGGATTTTATTTGCATAACAAGACAACCTTTGTTCATGATACATTTCCTCCCTTCATCCTCCCATAGCTGTGTTCCCATCACCTCCAGGAGCATGAAGCCCCTGTTTCTTTCTGCTATTCAAGCTTTAACCATCTGACCCTTCATTGAATCTCATATTTTGTGGGGCTCCCATGCATGTGCATATAATAAATTTGTATGTCTTTTCTCCTGTTAATTGTTCTATTGTCAAATTTATTCCAGAGACTCAAATTATCAAAACTGTAGAGTATGGAAGGAATGTTTCTTTTGCCCCTACAGCAGCTACAGGAAAATAAAAAAAATAAATAAAATAAAAAGACATTTTATACAAAGAAACAAAGATAGGGATAACAGAAGATTTCTCTTTGAAGATAATGCAAAATAGAAGACAATAGAGCAACATCTTTAAAGTACTGAAGTTGAAAACAAACAATTAATACTTGTTAATATAGAGCACATTATCTTATGCAAATATGTTACAATAAAAAATGTGAAGTAAAGACATTTTTAGACAAACAAAAATTAAATCTTTCATTATGACTTGATCTGAAGTACAAAAAGTATTTAGGGAAATTCTATATTCAGAAAAAAATATTATGTTTATTCTACTTAGTGAAAAGACAGATCTGTACAAAAGAATGTAGAGCACCAGAAAAGTATGGAAAATGTAAAGTTTTTTTCCTTTATTATCTTCAAAGATAATGAACTGTTTCTTAAAAATAATAACAATGCATGTGGGGCTTAAAACATACCACAGTTAAATGTGTGGTGAAAATAGCACAGATATTGTGAGAAGAGCGATAGGTGCATATTGTCATAAGTTTCTTAAACTATATGTAACATAATATATATTAATTAAAATTAGACTAGTATCAATTAAAGATGATTTTGTAAATGCTAAAGCATACATTAAAATAGCAAAAGAAATATAGTGAATAAGCTAACAAAGAAGATAAAAATGGAATCATAAAATATCCTTGGTTCCCCCAAAATAAAGAAGAAAAGAAGAAAGAAAAAGAGAAAACAAAACAGATTGGACAAATAGAAACCAAGGGAAATAGTGTAGATTTAAACTCAACCATACTGATAATCACATTAAATATAAAGGATATGCACACCAAATTCAAAGGCAGAGATTTTCAGATTGGATAAGAATGTAATAACCAGCTCTATACTGACTACGGAAAGTTTGCCATATGAAGAATTAAATATTTTTAAAAATAAAAGATGAAAAAGACACATCATGATAATTCAAAACAGAAGAAACATGTAGTGGTCATATTAATATTAAATAAAGTATGTTTAAGAGCAAGAATATTATAAGCAATAAAGAGGATCATTCCATAATGACAAGTCAATACATCTGAGAACATAACAATCCTAAAAGTTTAAGCACGTAAAACTAGAGCTTCAAAGTACATTAAACAAAATTGATAAAACTGCAAAGAAATATAAACAGATTCATAATTATAGTCAAATGAGTCTGCATATCTTTTCCAGATAATAGCTAGAACAAATAGAAATCAATTAGAATATAGAGAACTTGAACAACATACACCAACTTAACCGAATTAACATTTATGGAACAACTCAACCATAGTAGAAAAATTAACATTCTTTTCAACTGCACATGAAACATTTCGAGACAAACTATAGGATGGGCCATAAATCAAGTCCAGTACATTCGAAAAGTTTCAAGTTGTACAAAATATTTTTAGACTTTCACAATCAGCTTTTCTATATTAAGGCACAGCAGGTACTAGAGAGACTAAATTCACAAAAACTTCTAGCCTTGAACACCTGCATGACAAGAGTTCCCCATTCTATGATAGCTGGAATGTCAGGACGATTCCTTGTCATAAATTTAGACTGTCATTTTACTCAAGGTAATTTTATTTCAGGAACCTAAATACCCCTGTCCTATAATGTATTTTAGCCAGAAATAGCTGAGTTATTCTCAACACTGAATATTACAGAGAAAGTATAATACTTCAAAGGCAAATGTTAGCTTCTCAACCTTAATAAAATATAACTACATAGGTTATATATGTTCTCCACAGACCCAAGAAGGCTCTAGGTCTGTGATCAATAATTCAGGGATTCAAAAACCCATTGATCCTATAAAATGATAATAATCAGTCTGAGCTTATAACAATAAAAAATCAATGTAAACCATTGGACAAAATCAATAGCCAAAATTATTTTATCTCACTGCAAGTATCTACATCACTATTCATGACTTGTGGTCAAGTATAGTCTGATCATATTAAAAGTAAAATAGGCTTTTGTTTTACACAGGTTATAGAGATAAACCATGTTACTGGAATACAATCAAACTATTTAAATGATTATTTTGTTTGCGGCTGAGGTCAAGGTTATGGTTTCACTTAACCTAAAAAAATGTTAGTATTTTTCATTAGCAAGGCTTTTTTTTTGTTTGTTTGTTTGTTTGTTTTTACTTAGTGCATTTTGATTTTAGCCCCGCAAAGCACAGTCAGCAATAGACAACTTGGACTTTATTAAACTAAAAACTTCTGCACAGTAAAGGAAACAATCAATAGGGTGAATATACAACCTATGAAATGTAAAAAAAATTGCAAACCATATATCTGATAATTGGTTAATATCCAATATATATAAGGAATTCAAACAACTCTGGAAGAAAACAAATGACCTGATTTAAAAATGGTTATAGGACTTGAACAGACTTGAAGACATACAAATGACCAACAGGTGTATGAAACAATGCCCAACATCATTAATTATCAGGAAAAGGTAAACTACAATGAACTATAATCTCATACCTATTAGAATGATTAGGTAAGATAGTAAGTGTTGGCCAGGATGTAAAGAAATTGGAACACTTGTACCCTTGCGGGACTGCAGTAGTGCAGAAGCTATGAAAAATACTATGTAGGTTCCTCAAAATATTAATAATAGAACTATCACATGATTCAGCAATCCTACTTTGGTGTATATTTCCAGAGAATAAAATCAGTATGTTGAAAGTTATCTGCATTTCCATGTTTATTGCAGCACTATTCACAGAGCCAAGATATAGACTCAATCTAAATGACTTTCCAGAGGTAAATAGATAACAAAAATGTATTATTGATACACAGTGAAATTCTATTCAGCCTTAAAAAAGGTGGCAATCTTGCAATTTGTGAAAACATGGATGAACCTGGCAGACATTATGCTAAGTGAAAAAAAGACACTGAAAGATAAATACCACCTGATCTCCCATACATGTGGTATCTAAAAAAGTCAGTTCATAGAAGAAGTCAGAATGTGATTACTACTTCTGGGTGAGTTGGACTGTAGGGGAGATGCTGGTCAAAGGAGTTAAAATTTCAGTTAGACAGAAGAAATATGTTCTAGAGAGCTATTGTACAGCATGGTGAGTATAGTTAATGATAATATATTTTATACTTGACAATTGCTAATAGAAACCATTGTAAATGTTCTCACCACAAAAATATGGTAAGTATATGAGGTGAAAGATATGTTAATTAAGTGGATTTAATCATTCTACATTGTATACGTAGATCAAAACATCACACTTCATCATAAATACTTATAATTTTTATCAATTAAAAAATAAATACATTTTTAAAAATAAAAGTTAGCATAGCCTTGTTTTGGGAAATCAATCTATCTCCCTAATTTAAGCTTTCAAATTACTTGATTTGTCACAAGTAATTTGTGCTTAATATATAGATTAAGCACTTAAATTTTAGATAGATATATAAACATATAAATATGTTTATATATTAAATATATAAACATTAAATATATAAATGTTTAATTAAATATGTAAATATGTTCAATCTATAACTACATAGATTTATATTTAATCTATATTTATCTATATTTAATCTATATTTATATTTAATCTATACATATATAGATTAAACACTTAAATTTATTAGGAAAATAAAATGCACACATTCTTTATAGCATTTATGTTACTGATATAGGTCAGACACAATATTCTGGACTATGCATACTAAATATTGTATAATGTGTCATAAGCAATAAGGTAATTAATAATAGCTTGTAGAGTTGTTTTTATATCTCATTTGGGGTTATTTTAGTAAGCTTTTACTAGGTTATGTAGTATAAAAACAATCTCAACACATCATCAAATATTTATTTCTTGCTCCTTTCACACGACATTTTCTTTTCAACTAAGACTCTTCTAGGTCTTTCTGGTCTCCACTGGGCTCACCTGAACTAGGCTCCGCTTGGTTCAATATATCTTCTCTTTCTGTAACGCAAGGTAAAGGAAAAGCCACTACCTCAGACAATTGCCTTTATGGAGCAGGGCCAGAGAATGAAGGTGAGCTGAAACACGAGATACTTCCTAAGACTCTTCCTGGATGAGACCCATTGTCACTTTGACTCACAATCCACTGTTCAAAACAAATCACATGCAATGAGAATAACCCCAAATGGAATGGTGTGAATAATTGTGAAGAGTATTCCAACTGGCCAAAAGAATGTTATAGATTTGGATAAATATGAGTTCAATTTTAATCAGGTTAGAAAAGTATTGCCTTTTGATGATTTATCAGCCAAACTTTGATCTTCCGTTTATACAAATTCACATTATTTCATATGTAGGTTACTCTTCACTTTGTCTTTGTTGAAAATAGTGGTTGAACGTGTTTGGGGTTTTAGTAAAATATATGAGAAGATAAAGGTGAATAATGAGACTACTGGAAGAGTTGAATAAAGAGAATCCTAGAGGAAAATGTTGGAGAACATGATGAGATAGATAGATAGGTGAATCAACACAAGGGAACTGAATGTTAAAAGTATAGCCCACGTGTAAAAAAAGAATGAATGAAAGAGAAAGCTCTAAATTGCTTTATTAGGAAATTACAGGAGAACTTTCTTGCATATTTTTTAATTCAGGGTATATTTTGAAAGGGAAGAATTAGGTAACATAAAATTTTAAGCCTGGCAATGTTTACACTCTCCAACAAAACCAATTTATTCAACAACTGTTTACTGAGCAGTCGTTATGTCTTAGAATTTTACTAGATGCTGTGACAAAATATTAAAAGTATTTATCTGATGCATTTAGGAAGGTACGAATCTTATGCATTCATAAGAGAATAATAAATTCTAATTTATAGAAAATTATGAAATGTATCTTTTAAGTTAGCAATTTATTCTGATTTTTTCTATAGATTTAGATTAATGAAATTGATTTTCTTTCCAAGTGTGAAAACATGTCGTGTGCCATATACAGACTGAGATTGCCTTTAAATTGCTCTGCCCAGTATAGGTAGTAATTGAGGCCATATGAGTTCTAGTATTTACCTATAAAATAAGTGAAAATCTCTTTCACTCAGGACTTTGTAAGAATCTATTCATACTGCCAGATAAAATACACATTTAACACTATGACTTATAAAAATAAAATCTCTAAATAATTAACATTATATTTAGATGTGAATATAGCCCCCTGATTCTAAGAATGTATAGAAGCATGTGAAAATTATTTCTGTTCTGGATTCTGTATTAGATCTCATTTCATGTCCTGTAAAAATACAAATGGAAATTTTATGTCATTAGATCAGCATATATAAAAATAAGTTCTAAGAATTCTCAGTCTCAGAATTGTTGCTCAAACATCATCATGCAATTACAGTATCATTCCCAATTGCAGAAAACATTGATACTTTAATTTCAATCTAGTATAGTTCACAATTAAGAAATGAGTGTTTTTGCCGACTCCCCCCACCACCCTCTGCGCATTTGGCAATGCCTGGAACCATTTTTAATTGCCATAACTTGCAAGCAGCTATGGAGGGAGAACTAGGGGTATCTAGTGGTTAGAGTCCAGAGATGTGGCTAAATATCTTATAATGAATGCCCCCTAACAGCAAAATATTATCTGGCCTCATATGACAATAGTGCCCAGGTCGAGAAAATCTGATAGAGTAATATCCCCTATGTGACTTTTTGCTATTTAATCATGTTATTGCCCTTGTTTGTGCTCACACTCACCAAACATATTTTATATATCCCTCTAGTAGTTCCTATTCTGTGATCCAAGTCATACACTCCTTCAGACATTAAAGAGTTCTGCTATTTAATTTTAACATAGCTCTCTTTGCATAATGGCTCTGTATAACTAAATATTTATTTTATATGCTTAATATACTTTATGATTATTGAATAATATTACTATTGAATAATATATGCCTATTGCCAAAAGCATGCAAAATTAAATGCTTTACAAATTGTAGAGAGGCAAATGTTTGTTCTAAGAACTTTAGGGGTATTTTCACCATTCTATGAAATGCTTCTTGTTTTTCTCATAGCATTTTGGTGAGGAAATTAAGGCACAAGATTGAAAAATCAGTGACATCTAGGTTTAAACCCAAGCAATCTGCCTCCAGACTAAATAGATAGATAGATAGATGCTTATTGATTGAAGATAATCACAGTCAATAGCTTATGAGACAACTCTCTTTCTCTCTCTCCCTCCCGACTTTCTCATGCTGTTAGGTCGAATACATGAAAGTCATGCCATTTGACCATATGAACCGTTTGATGTAGTTCAGCGTAATGTACTCTTTTTCCTTTAAAAGAGATATCATACTATAGACAACTTTTTGTAACATGTTTTATCATAAAAATTATCATAAATATTTCCTTTCTTGATAAAACTTCTAAGTAATAATTTAATGGTGATGCAATATTGTATATACAGAATCATCATAACAATATAATTAATTCACCGATCCCCAACAGTATGTCACTTAACTTAGGTCCATTTCTTAATGGTTCCTATAGTCTGAATGTGTCCCCCCAAAATTTGTGTGTTCAAACAATTGCCAATGTGACAGTATTCAGAGGAGGGGCTTTAGGAAGTGGTAAAGTCATGATGGCGGAGTCCTCATGAATGGTATTAGTGACCTGATAAAAGGGGCTTCAGAGAACTGCCGGGCTATCTTTTTGCACTTCCATCTCTTCTGCCATGTGAGGTCACACAATTATCCCTTTCTGCACTTTGGTTCCTTCCATGATGTGAGGACACTGTATCTGTAACTTCCTCCTTTCGACATGTGAAGATGCTGGAAGAATGCACCAACTATGGAAGTGGTTCAGAACTGTAAAAAATAAATATCTTATTATTTATAAATTACCCGGTCTGAAGTATTTTGATATGACATCAGTAATGGATTAAGAAAATGGAAAACTGCAATGAAAAGTTGTTTAAAATAGCATCTAATTTTTGACTTTCCTAAATCTAGTTCAGAAAATGGAATTGTTGACATTCTTTTGTTTAATTTCCTTAAAGACATTAAAAATTTAAAAAAAACTTAATTTTAATGCATCTATGCACATTTCTTGTCAATTCTGGATATTCTATTTTTTCACTTCTTACAACTTATTAACCAAAAAAATTATCTGTCAATTGTCAGACTCTTTTGAATAGGATGTAGAGAGAATATAGTGAGATGTGTCTGTCAGATATTGATGTCAATCATAAACCTAAAATATTTACAATATAAAATATTTAAATACATTTAGTAAGAAAGTTCACAATCATCAACATAATTTAATATATAAAGTTCATATTGAATTTTAACATAAGATAAACATAGGATATAAACTCAGCATAGACAGAATGGAATTATGTTAAGTACTCAGCTTTTTGGACCAAAATAACTAGATTTGCATTCACACATATTATTTACATACAAGTAAATTTTCACTGATCTCTCTGCCCGTTTATAAATAACTGTTTCGTTATATATTTTTGCTCTAATTACTCAAATTGCTGGCCATATTGGTCTGCTTAATCTTTTCACAAACTATACCATTATTTCTCAACCCCAAATATGAAAAATTCATCTGTCTTTATGATTTGATGCTATGCCTGAGTTTTGGCAAACCATATTTATCTTTGCTAGCTGAGTCCTTCTTGGTTTCCACTAACAGGAGGCATTAAACACGGGGGACAACACGGAAGGATGAAATTTTTTGTTGCTATCAGCTTTGTCTCCTCAAAAGCGTTAAACCCTAGAAGTGACAATTGATTCGAATACCTAGCTTTTTTTCTCCCCCTAAATTCCATGATACCAGCCTCATTACATATTCCCTCTCCTGAGGATGGGGTCACAACTCTGAGGCCTCAAATTCTAAGTCCCAATGTATCAATTCCAAATAGACAGTGCTCTCTCCTCAGAGATCAGAGTACTAGTTCCACAATCACCAATTGAGCGACAATTTTGCATTAGACACTGCTCTAGGCACTTTGTGTAGGGAGACATATTAGTAAAACAAACAAACAAACAAAATACCATCAAAGATACCTATCTTACTCACATTTACATTTTAGAAGAAATAAAATAATAAGTAACATGGAGAAAATAATTGAATTATGCAGTATTTTACAAGGCAGTACATTTTAAGAAAAATATAAAACATTAAATGAGATATTGGGAAAGCCAACATTGGGGTGGGCAGAGCAGTGGCACTTGCAATTCTAAACAGATGGTGAGATTAGGTGACATTGTAATGCAATTCTTCATCAAAGTCTTGAAAGAAGTGAAGGTGATAACATCATATCTTTGAAAAGATTATTTCAAGCAGGGCAAGCAGCCAGTATAAAGGCTGTATGGTGACAGTGTTTTTAGCGTAAAAAAGGAACAAGAAAAATAATATAGCTGGAATAGGGTGAGCAGTAAAAGGAAAGTTTAGAACAACAGGATAATGAGGAACAGAGGTTGGAGCAGGTCACATAGAATCATAAATGATTTGCATTTGAATAGAATAATTTTCATTTACCTATGCAACCAGCAATATTTCTTAATATATAGTGTATGGATTATGAGAAATAGAGGAGTTATGAATGACTCCAAGGCATTTGGCCTAAGTAACTGTAAGTATGGAATTATTACTCATTGAGATGGGGATGGTTGCTTATGAAGCCAGTTTAGCAGGGAAAATTAAAAGTTCAATGTCGGATGTGTTGAGTTTGGGATATCTGTCATTCAACCAAATAAAGATGTCAAGTAGAGAGTTAGATATGTGAGTGTGGTGTTCAGGAAAAACAAATCTAGACAGAAAAGATTAAGCTGGAAGGCACTGATATATAACTGATATTAAAGATCAGGAAATGTAATGCAGTAAGTATAGATGGAGAAGAAGGGAAACTCCAAGATTAAGAGATGGGGGAAAAAAAGAAAGATTAAAACATACACACACACACACACACACACACACACACACACACACATACACACAAACATATACATTTGTGCCTAAATAAAGATATAAGAGAAGATAGCAAGAATATAAGGTAAAGTACAATGTTTGTAGGAACAATGGATTTCAATGCCATTAGCATGGAATATAAACGCAGTTGAGTTACTACAGCAGAATATTTGAAAACATAAAAAGTTTCGGTCAGAGGGAAATACACAAATTGAGACACAAATATATGCATCCCATTTTAATTTCCAAAGTATGGGGAAAACATTCCCTTTAAATTATATGGAAATAGTTTAATACATAAGATCTTCTAAATATGACTTGCATTCCTATTTTTCTTTAAAATAATGAGCAAGTGGATTGATGGCAAGATGTTCTAATATAATAAAGAACATGTTATACGTCAGCTATGTAATTTGTGTACTTGTCAACTGTTATTCCAAGGGTGAAGTAGACTATTTGCAGTTGCAAATTGACATCTGATGGATGACTTTCTACAATAGCATTATTATGTTGTAGAAAATTGGGATGAAAAAACTTCATGAAAATGAACAAAATAATAAATTAATTTTATCTGAATCCTTTATTCTTTAGCATAATAGACTGCTGGAATTCTGCTCTCATATCATCTAGTAAAATGAACTAAAAAATAGAGTGAATTAAAAATAGACATGGTGTTATAATTTTGAGTATTAATTTTAAAGAGGACTCACATAAATTATATGTACATACAGATGATGTAAAAATGACATCCTTCATATATGACATATATAAACTATATGCTCTCAGATAAATATAATACTTTGTTATATTTTATCAAATATATCATATTTATAATCAATATATTTATCAATAATTTTTAGAATGTAATTATTTATAAAATAAATATACTATAAATGTCTATGCATACAAGACAATTTATCTAAAAGTTACAATACATAGAAAAATTGGCATATGCAATGTCCCTCTGTTCCAGAAAAATAATACCATAAACAGCTATAATATATAATGTGGCTTTATGTACAATTTCATAAATATATTTTAAAAACCTAGATTACATAAAATATCTCTATAAAAACATAAATTTTGAAAATTAGTTCACAAAATAAAAAGTAACAAAACTGAAGAAACAAAATAAATTGAAAGTGTAATCTGAAAAATAATGTAACATTCTATGGTTTAGTGATGTCAATCCCAAATAAAAACTCTTCATCAAAGAACACAAAAATAAAAGAACTACAGAACACTTTGCCATAGAGATATTAAAATCCTGATAGTAAAACTGGAAAAGAATGGTGAAAAAAAACATGGAACAATATTATATATTAACATAATTTTAAAATCCTAAATCACACACGCACTAACAAAATACTAAAACAGATATCTTTTTGATAAATTGATTGCAATTCTATGCTACTCTTATTCCCTCTCTTTGAAGCATGATTTTGAGCTCCTATCTTCAAAATGTGGAGTCCCTTCTACCATCTCTTAAATCTTGGATATCCTTGGGACTTACTCTGACTAACAGAATATAGGGGAAGTGATGTGCTAGTTCTGAACCTAGGCTTCAAGAGGCCTTGCACGTTTATGTTATCTCTCAGATCCCTTTTTCCACCATGAGAAAAAGCCTAGACTAGCTTTCTAGAGGATAAGAGATAATATGCAGATAATCAGCCTGGTTATCCTAGCCACACTCTACACATGTGAGAAGGTCATGTAATGTGAAACATGACCCATATCTAACATGACTCACAAGTGAGCATAGGCACATGAATAAACTTATCCCAGCTCAGATAGAAAGAACCCATAGATTCATGGGTTTTATGGTTTTTTTTCATCATTTTTGTTGTGATGAAATAGACCTAACCTAAATGTAATAATTTTAAGCACTTAAGTATACAAATCAGTATCAAGTACATTCACATTGTTGTGCAACCATCATCACCATCCATCAAGAACCATTTTATTATCCCAGACTGACTCTCTGTAATTATGAAGCAATAACTCCTCAATACTCCCTCCTCACAGCCACTGATAACTTCTACTATCTGTCTAAGAATTTCACTATTGTAGATACCACATATAAGTTGAATTATGCACTATTTGCCTTTACGTATCTGACTTATTTTCACTTAGCATATTTTTAGTGTTAATCCATGTTGTGGTATGCATAAGATTACTATCCCATTTAAAGCTGAATAATATTCATAGTATATATTTTGGTTACCTAAATACAGTTGAAGGGACATGTTTGCTTCTACTATTTGGCTATTGTGAATACCAATGCTATGAACATTGGTATACAAATGTCTGTTTGACTCCTTGCTTTCAATTCTTTTCAATATATACTGAGTAGCAGAATTGCTGGATAATACGGTTATTCAATTTTTGTTTGTTTTTTTGTTTATTTATTTATTCAGGAACTGCCATATCATTTTCCATAGTCGCTGAGCTGGTTTACATTCCCACCAGCAACACATAAGCATTTTGATTTCTCTACATCCTCACCAACACTTGTTATTTTATTTATTTATTTATGTATTTTTAACAGCAGAAAGCATAAAGGCTATTATAAAATTTATTAGGACTTGGCTTAACATATGGTCTATCCTGGAGAATGTTTAATGCGCACTTGAGAAATATATATATTCTGCTTTTGTGAGGTGGAGTGTTCTGTATATGTCTGTTAGGTCTTATTCATTTAAAGTGCTGTTCAAGTTCTCTATTTCCTTATAAATTTCCTATCTTTTGTATCTTATTATTCTATCCATTATTAAAAGTAAAATATTGAATTCGCCTACCATTATTATAGGATCTATTCTTCTTTCAACTATGTAAAACATTGCTTCATGTATTTTGGAGTTCTGATGTTAGGTATGTATGTGTTTTATAATGTGATTAATGTATCTTCTTAATGAATATTGCAACCAGTATCATTTAATGTAGAAAGACAAATAAGATAATCTCATAATAAGTGCTGCTCTTCAATATTGTAGCAGAGATTGTAGTCAAAGTAATGAGATACAAAAATAAGAAACAAAAGGAATAAAAATTGAGAAGCAAGAAAAATGCTATAATTCATAGAAAATAAGAAGACTAATATAACTGCTTGCCACAGTTACTGGACACCAGTAGTATAAGTTTCCTGAAGAATAAGAATGACTGGGATCCAAGTTATTGGTAGAGGTTAGCTTCTCCTTCATAATAAGAGTGAAGACAGTAAGATGAGTAGAACTGTCATAAAATTAGTATGAGTGAAAACAAAGAATTTTGAAAGTTTCTTTCTGAATGCTTCAATTATTTATTTCTTATGATGTTATAAGCTTTGAGTAAGAGTGGAGACATAAGGAATGAGAAGTTGGGTAAAAATAAAAGATATTTAAAGAGTTACCATAGATGTGAAAAAATAGCCTAATTAGATAAAGACAGTGAAAATGGTTATCAGTATTATCAGGTAATTTATTTTGTTAATTTCAAAATATTAAGAGAGTACAAATGTTTTTGTTATATGGATACATTATATAATGCTGAAGTTGGGGCTTTTAGTGTGCTCATCATCTGGAAAGTGTTCATGGTAATCAATATGCAAGTTTTTATCCCTCATTCCCCCTCCTTTTGATTTCCAATTTCCTTTATATCTCTTTGTGCCCATATGTACTCATCACTTAACTCCTACTTATTAGTGAGAACATGTGGTTTTGGTTTTTTCATCTCTGAGATACTTCACTTAGGATAATGGTCTACAGGTCCATCCAAGTTGCTGCAAAAGACATTATTCCATTCCTTTTTAATGGCTCAGTAGTACTCTGTGGTATATACTTATGGTGAATATACATTATATAGTCATTAATATGAAATGTCCAATTTTAGATCAAAAGTTTAGCTTATTATATATCAAATAAGAGGCAGTACAATTAATCAAAGTATGCTCCTAAACAATCAACACAGTTTTGCCATCTTAATGGTAGGCTGGTTATGCCAGCAGCAAAGGAGCATGGAGAGCCAGTGGCCATGAAATTATGAAAGGTGTTTTCCACAGCTTGTTGAGAATTGAATACTTTTTCCTTTCAAGAGGTGTTCCAAAGCCTGGAAGAAGTGGTAATCAGTTGGAGCAAAGTCTGGTGAATACTGTGCATGACAGAGACTTTATATATCCAGCTTCTATAGTTTGAGCAGTGTTGTTTGTGTGACCTGTGGTAGAACGTTGTCTTGAAAGAGGATTGGCCTGTCTCTAATGACCAATCTCCTCTGCTTAATCCCAACATCCTCATCATTTCATCCAATTGGTTGCAGTAGACATTTGCTATAATTGATTAACCAGGTTTCATCAAGCTCTAGTGGATAATACCAGCATTGGACCACCAAACAGACACCACTGGCTCTTTTGGATGAATATTCAGTTTTGGACTGTGCTTTGGCACTTAATCTGTATCCAACCATTGTGTCAAATACTTACAATTGTCAAAGAGAATCCATTTTTCATCACACATAATAATACGGTGTAGAAATGGCCTTTATGTTGTGAAAGAAAAGAAAGACAAGCTTTGACAGGATTTCTCTTCTGATGCTCATTCAATTCCTGTGGTACCCATCTATCCAGCTTCTTTACCTTGCCAATTTGTTTCAAATGGTCCAATACTGTCGGAATAGTAACTGTCAAATTTTGCTGCTAATTCATGCACAGGATGAGGTGGATTCATTTCCACTTCAGCTTTCACCTCATCATTATTCACCTTGGTCTCAGGTCTTCTATGTGGCTCATTTTCAAGATTAAAATCACTAGAATGGAACTTCTCAAACCATCAACATGCTGTGCATTCATTAGCCACATCCTTCCCAAACGCTTCATTGATATTTCGAGCAATCTGCACTACACTGGTTCCATGATGGAACTTATATTCAAAAACAACACAATTTTTTGACTTATCCATGGTTTCACAAAAATTGCTCTAAAAAAAAATGAGAATGAAAGGTAATCACAAGCCAAACAATGTATTTGAAAGAATGAGGATGTACCTTCACAATAAAAATGAAACAAGAAATGTCACTGTGAAATGTCAGAGATAACAAGTGTCAAAATTAGTGCCTAAGGAAATCAGACATTTCATACTTAAAACCTAAAATATGTATGTGTGTGTATATATACACATATATATCACATTTCTTTATTCATTCATGAATTGATGGTTTAGGTTGAATCCATATCTTTGCAGCTGTGAATTGTGCTGTGATAAACATCAGAGTACAAGTGTCTTTTGATAAAAGGATATTTTTCCTTTGGTTAGATACACAGTAGTGGGATTGCTGGATCAAATGGTAGATCTACTTTTATTTCTGTGAGGAATCTCCATACTGCTTTCCATAGGAGCTGTAATAATTTGTAGTCCCACCAACAATGTACAAGCATTCCTTTGTCTCTGCATCCTCTCCAGCATCTGTTGTTTTCTGACCTTTAATAATTTAATGACCATTTCAACAAGGATAAGGTGCTATCTCAGTGTGGTTTTCCTTTGCTTTTCCCTGATGATTAGTGAAGTTGAGTCTTTTTTCATATGTTTGTTGGCTCTTTGTCTATCTTCTTTTGAAAAGATTCTGTTCATGCCTTTTACCCACTTTTTGAAATTTTTTACTTGTTCGAGTTCTTTGTAGTTTCTGGATATTAGTCCTTTGTCGGACGTACAGTTTACAAATATTTTCTGCCACTCTGTAGTTTGTCTTTATACTCTATTGATTATTTCCTTTGATGTACAGAAGCCTTTTAATTTAATTAAGTACCATTTATTTACTTTTGTTGTTGCTGTATTTGCCTTTGGGGACTTAGTCATAAATTCTTTGCCTAGGGTTATGTATAGAAGAAATTTTCTATGTTTCTTTCCAGAATTTTTATGGTGTCAGGACTTACAGTTAAGTCTTTAATTCATCTTGAATTGATTTTTGTATATGGGGAGATACAGAGGTTCAATTTCATTCTTCTGCATGTGGCTATCCAATTTCCTCAGCGCCATTAATTGAATAGGGCATCCTTTCCCCAGTGTATATTTTTGTCTGCTTTGTTGAACATCAGTTGATTGTAGCTATATGGTTTTTGTGCAGTCTCTAAACTGTTCTATTGGTCTATGTCTTTACTTTCATACAGGTCCCATGCTGTTTTAATCACTATAGCCTTATAGTATAATTTGAAATCTGGTAATGAGATGCTTCCAGATTTGTTCTTTTCAAATTTTTTTTATTATTATTGTTTTTTTATTTCAGAGTATTACGAGGGTACAAACACTTTGGTTACATAAATTGCCTTTGCAACACCCAAGTCAGAGCTACAAGTATGACCACCCCCCAGTTAGCATGTACCCCCACCCATTAGGTTTGAGTTTACCTACCCCCTCCCCCCACCTGCCCAATATCTAATAAATGTTATTTCCATATGTGCACATAGTTTTGATCTATCAGTACCAATTTAATGGTGAGTATATGTGGTATTTGTTTTTCCATTCTTGTGATACTTCATTTAGAACAATGGGCTCCAGCTCCATCTAGGATAATACAAGAGATATTAGCTCACCATTTTTTTTTTTTTTATGGTTGAGTTGTTTTGGCTATTCTGACTCTTTTTTGGTTGCAAGTGAAGTTTAGGATTATTTTTTCTAGATCTGTGAAATAAGACCTTGGTGTATTGATGGGGATTACACTGAATCTATAAATCACTTTGGGCAGTATGAGCATGTTAACAATGTCAATTCTACCAATCCATGAGCATGGGTTGTTTTTCCAGTTGTTTGTGTCAACTACGATTTCTTTCATCAGTGTTTTGTAGTTCTCCTTTGCAGAGATCGTTCAGCTCCTTAGTTGAGTATATTCCTAGGTATTTGTAGGATAATTTAAATGTGACTCTCCTGAATTTGTAGCAGAAATCATAAACACTTTGTGTCAACTTTTACATAAACTCTATGCCACTTGAATATAGGCACAGATAAAGACTGGATGCTTAGAATCATCCAGACTGAAAATTTTGCAGGCAGAATTGGAGAAAAAGACAGTCAGAGGGTGAATATAATTTTGTGTATAAACAAAACTATTACCAAAATGATGGACACAGACACTAAAATAAGGAAAAATGAAGACACATAAAATGAGTTTTGAATTGGAAACAAAGTAGAAATGTAAATAAACTGGAATATCTCTTGAGATCAAAGGGTAGTGTACTATGTGTACTTGAAAATGCATCATAAAAGGTAGAAGAGGTAGATTTTTAGTTAGTGATGCTTTTTGTCAGTTACATGGTCTAGAGAACAATTGTTAATGTGAGTGAGTGCAGTCTATGTTGCTAAAACATTAGCAGTATTCTACTTAACAGGAAAAAAACATCCACTGTTTCAAATCTGTTAGACATTGTATTGGATATCCTGGGAAAGAATTATAATATAATAAATGATATACAGTGATTTAAAAGTGACTCACAAACTCTTATTATTTATGAGTATTTGTCTCCAAATAAACTATGAGCATTTTTAATAAATAGTAACAGTTTAGCTAAAAGGTTGTATATTTGACTAATTTACCCTCCAAAAATTGAAGTTACTTATTTGGTTCAGGATTGGACTCTATTTTGAGGAGTTCTACTTACTGCCCAGTAAATGGAGGCTTATGTTTCCATTTCTGCATTTTCTAGATATCAATATTTGCAGCAATTGCATGTATTTGGAAGCCAAACTATATCACTGATTTAGTATTGAAAATATTCTTTATTTTATTTGTGATTTTCAAAAAGTTTTAGAGTAAAGAAAGTTAATGTAAGTAACTTTTTCCAGGTATCTTTATTTTAGGGGAATAACTTAAATATATGGTGTGAAGGAAGCATTTAAAATAATTATGTGTTACTATTTATTAGGATATTTCTCAATCCCTTTAATTTGATTTCCATTAATTACTTTAATATGTCTTGTGATTTATGGCTCTACCATAAAGGCCCTGATATTAATCATGATTAGCTGTTGAATTAATGACTGATTCAAATGCATAATACAGACAGTTTTGTAAGCAGGTAATGATTAGTAACTGTGCAAACATTTTTAAAATGAGAGGATTTCTATGTAAAACCTTTGAAAAGATGAGAATGATTTTGACAAAATGTTCTGGTGAGTAATAAACTTACATTAAATTATTACACTTTTCATTTCTGTCTGTATTATTAAAATGCAATTTACCGTACAGGAAACATCTGTCTAGAAAATCAAAATAATATAAGCAGTCAACTTCCTTTTGTGTTCAACTCCATACAGCTGTATCACATTATAAAAGCATTTTATAAAGAGTATGATGACTGTAACATGAATTAGGCTACCTAAACCTTTAGGGTAGATTTTTCTACATCTTGCCCTTTTGCTGTTATTTCAAAAGATGTTCAAACTAGGCATGTTATTTGGAGGTTTATTTCTCTAAGTTAAGAATTCTAATTTTGTATAATAATATAAAAGAAAACACTTAACGTACTGAAAATAAGAGGAATTATACAATTGCCTGTCAAGGTTTAGGCTTGAGAAACTTTCTAAAACTTCAAGAACAAAATTTTCAGAAGTGCGAATGAAATCAAGCTTGACATATTTCAATACAAATCAACATAACTATATTCCCAGGCCTTTCATTACTTCCATGGTACAGTCAGTGGCTGCTCACCAAGAATTCATAAAAGACACTCTATCATCTACCGTACATAGGACATTTCATCACTGTGAAGTCTCTGAGTGAGAGGAAATTTACCCATATTTTAATTCCCCTTCACAGTTTTTATGACAGGACAATAACTAATTAATTTGGTGTTATTGTTGCAAGCTGACATCTCCCTGTACAGATGGACTTAATCAATAAGGGTAGTGGAGAGAGGAAAAGGAGAGGTAGAGAGATTTAGATTCAGGTTCCTAAGTCCAAATTTTCTCTCCTAAATATGTGATATGGGGCAAAGTTTATGATCTGTTTATGTCTTAGTGGCTTCATCGATAACAGACAATAATAATAATGATGTCTGAGCATTTATTGAACTAATGTACGTAAATGCATAGAATATTGTCAGAAACACTTAACTATTCAAGAAATTCCAATTTTTATTAGTAGAAATAGTGTGGTAATATATGTAGTATTCTGAATAATACTATCTCCAGGACAGGCACCTCTCTAGGAGGACGCGTGATGAAAGGAAAGGCAAAGATGACCAAATAATGTCACCTCCTTTGTAGCTATGCCTGGGGAGCTCTGTGATTTTTCTCCCCATAGAACTTCCATACTACAGAAACAAGAAAAACAATAAAAAAAGAGTAGTATTCTTCAACTTTTGTACCTGCAAATAGATTAACAGATGGGTTAATTGGATATGTCTGCTCTGAAGATACTGGCTTCTGCAAAGAAGATACGAAATCTGGGAAAGTATTAACCAGCTTCCACTTTTGTTTCAGGTCTAAGCTAATCTCTTCAAAATGGCTTTACTAAAGTGAAATTATTTACAGATCGTTATCATTAATAAAGAGAAAATAAAATTTACTGTTTATTTCTGATTTATCTCCTCTACCACTTATAATGTAGGGGATAAGAGGATGAGAGATTCATTTCCCGCAGTAATGGTATATTTCTTTCTTGGCAAGTTTCCCATTGCTTTTCTTTTACATTTCTCAAATTATTTCATATTCCCCCACTTTTCTTTTCAGAATAATGTGAACACTGCCTTGAACATACCCCATACCTAGAACCCAAACCAAGACAAATAATATTATCAGCACCCTAGGAAGCATCTTTATTTCCCCTTTCAGTCATTACCTCTTATACCCAAGAGAGACCTCTGTCATGACTTCTAACATGTTAGACACATTTTGCTTGTTTTGTAGCTTTACATCAATGGAATCACGCATGTATGATTTCATGTAAGATTTCTTGTTGTTGCATGTAGTTGTATATCATTTATTTTCATTGCCACATAGCCATATAGTGTTCCATTTTATGAACGTAGCAAAATGTTCTACTGTTGATGAATATTTGATTATTTGCAGATACTGCTTCTCTAAACTTTTTTTTTTTCTTTTTTGAGATTGGGATCTTGCTTTGTAGTCCTTGCTTTGTAGTCTTGCTTTGAGTGCAGTGGTGCAATCATAGGATCGTAGTTCACCGCAGCCTCAAACTTCTGATCTCAAGCGATCCTCCCTCCACTTTATCCTCCCGAGTACCTGGGATTACATGCATGAGTCATGTGCCTGGCTAAATATTCTTATACGTGTATTTGGTGAATATATGTACATATTGTAATTAGATATTACAAGTTGGAGCAAAATTACTAGATGATATGTTCAGCTATGTAGATACTGCCAAAAATTCATCAGAAGTGATTTTCATCAATTCACATTTTCAGGAACAGTGTATCCAAGCTGCACTCTATACCCACACTAGTACCTGTTATTATTAGGCTTTTAACTTTTACCATTGTAATTGTTATACTGATACCTAGTTGCAGATTGAATTTCAACTTTCTCAATATGTAATTTGTTAAACATCTCTCATGTGTTTTTTATTTAATATTCTTTAAAGTACATCTGGAGAAAATAAAGATCTTGTGCATTTCTGATGACATGTAACATAATTTTCAAAAAAATATTTAACTTTGTTTTGCAAAGTATGAAAATGAAATTATCAATGCCCATAATGTTCTCATTGTGTAATAGGCAACTAAATAAAATGATAGATTGATTCTATTTAAACAAGATGTTACTTATAATCATTATATTTCTGTAAATAAATGTAACACTATAATGACAGGAACTCAGAATTGGTGTAGACATTTATTCACTCTACACAGCAATATGCAGACTATCCTGCCCTTGTTTATGTTCTTCCCTATCTACCTATCACATCATCCCAAACCTACCTATTAAAATCCAGGCGTGGTGGCTCACGCCTGTAATCCTAGCACTCTGGGAGGCCGAGGCAGGTGAATCGCTCAAGGTCAGGAGTTCGAGTCCAGCCTGAGCAAGAGCGAGACCCCGTCTCTACTAAAAAAAAAAGTAGAAATGATCTGGACAATGGCAACAGAGCAAAACTCTGTCTCAAAAAAAAAAAAAAAAATCCTACACTTCCATTAATGACTGTCTCAAAAGCAACAATAAAATTAAACATGTTGTTTCATTTTTCAACATTTTTACTATTTCATTTTGTGTGTGTATAAAATAGGCTAAAAGTATCCATTTCCCCTACTACACTTAAACTTTTTGAGTTTTGGAACCACGCATATTCGTTTGCTTTATTCATTCTTGCATTGTCCGGTTCTGAGTAATCCTTCATTAAATGTATTTATTTAAAGTATATTTATTAATTCAATTAAATAAAAAACATGATTTGGGAATGTACAATATTATGTATTATTAAATTATAAAACAATAGATGAGATGTGGTCCCTGCACAGAAGAGGTAATAAAATTGCTGCAGAGACACACATATAAATAAGTAATTACAATAAGATTTAGAAAGTTTGGGGGTAGGGAAAATTATCAGAAGCTGGGAAGATTAAGCAGCAGAGAGCTAAATATTATTCCACAGAGGTGCTTTATTATTTTGGGTGAGCTAAAGAGCTTATGCTCCCACATATGTGTCTGTGTGTTGGTAAGAGAGTCACTTGTTTGGATTCCATAGACTTTATTAAACCTCTTAGCTTTGTCCTAGATATAGTACAACTAAAGCAAGCTCATATTGTTTGCATATTTTACAGACCCAAAAACAAAGGTAGCTTTTCTAAAGTTTTTCAAAATTTCAATCTCACACTCATTACTCAGTTTTCTAGCCAAATTAGACTAGATTCAAAATCACTACTATAGATAGATGAATGCAAAGTTAATTTAATATGTGTAATATCTTCCTGGTATAACTATTGGATTCCTGATAAACAAACTCACTGATTAAAAGCCAAAATATTGAGATTTACACATAGACATATTTTGTTTAAATAATCATTTAAATTAGTAACAAATGTTTTCATTTTGTTTTTCTTGGAAATGTTTATATGCTTTATTTATTGTTAATCACCAAATCTAAAGCAGTTTCCAGGGGAAAAAAATGATTACTTTTAACCTGAACAAATATTACTCTGATAATTGATTAAATATCAGGGATAATGACTCTAATAACCAAACCAACATAAAGATAATGGTCTCAAAAATGTACAATTTATTTTTAATTTCTGGAAAGGTCACAGAAAAAATACAAAGAAAAAAAAAGGAACTTCAACTTCCAAACTCCATTTTTGAAAACTTTGACAAATTTTCACACTATATATTTTTGAGAGTGCTTCAAGACAGAAATTGTGAAAATGACCTTTACTTTTATGCTTTTATTTTCTTGATGTGCTAGCTTGGATCATCATTTCATGCACTATTTATAGTCCTTTTTATGGGAAAGCTGACCTTTACCGGAATTTAGATATGGACAGAATACAAATGTGCAACTGTACTTCTTATGAGCTGGAAAAAAATCAAAGGGATGATAAACAGATGAGGAGAGTATCTGTGAAAGATGTCATATAAAGTGTATCTTTCAGGCTAGGGTTTATAAAAACCAATTACAGTTTTGTGACTCTCTAGATTGCTTTATCAGTACTTAAAAATGAAAAAAGATGAGGCAAGTATTTACATGAAATACCCTTGATCAAATAATTTTTAAAATTGCATTACACATGTGAACACAATGTAGCAATTATGTCTTATTTAATATTATAGTAAATAGGTATATATTTGAAATGTTCAAAGCTTCAACTTCTCCATTTTAAATAATGTGTTATACTTTATTTTTAATAATGATTTCTGAGTTGGCTTTTGTACCAGTAACATAAAAGTTAGAAAATTATAACTCCTGATTGAGGT
The DNA here is from genome assembly GCA_004363605.1 of Indri indri. Taxonomy (NCBI): domain Eukaryota; kingdom Metazoa; phylum Chordata; class Mammalia; order Primates; family Indriidae; genus Indri; species Indri indri. The sequence continues at coordinate 39,906 of RJWJ010008676.1, forward strand.
AAAATGATGAAAGATAATGACAAAATAAAATTGATTTGCTGTATATTAAAACTGTTCCTAAAATTAAATATTATTATGACTGAGAGATGTTTAAATTAGCAGAGATTTAGATTGCCACCAGAATGAATTAGAATAGTAGGTATGATATTAATGGTCTGAAATTATATTGTTCCACTGAAATGTGAGTGTCTAATTTATTAATAAAAATTTGAATGAGTATACTGAACTGATTAAGATATGTTTCAAAACCATCTAGAATTATCTTTGTAAAAAGTGTCATTTGTTAGGTAAGCATGACCATACAGTTTGAAAAAGTTCATTCAGTTGTTCAGTATGGCAAAGGCTACCCACAAAAATCCTTTCTGCTTCTCATTATGGAAGAGACAATATTGAACAACTAGTTAGATATGGCCATGCGAATAAATTCACATCAGTAGAATGTGGGAAGAATAATATATACCTGTCCTAGGCCTGTAGACTAGGAAAACAACAACAAGGATGACCTGCAAAGTGATAGATTGAGGCTGACTGAGAATCCATAATGTTGGACATTTGAATGACTACAGAGATCACCTCCTGTGAATTTACCAGCCTGGATCTGCTTTGGGAGAGATCAACAAGTATTTATTGTGTTTTACAGTTGCACTTTTTAGTTTATTTGTTATAGCTCTCCAGACTACTATAACTAATACAATCAGGGAGAAGAAAATACAATTTTTAAACACTCAATTTGTAGAATATCTCCAAGCAAAAGTACAATTTAAATAATCAATTTGACTTTTTTTTTTTTACCATAGAATTAGAGAATTACATTAATACAGACTAAGATCACAATTCATTGCCAAACAAAAGATGTGAGATCTTGGTGAAATCAAATGCCTTGAAAATGGCTAATCGTGTCTGATGGCAGCAACCAAAAAGAATTTAAATCAATGTCACTATCCAATCACCTATTCTATTTTGGAATCACTAATATTTCTTCTTTATTTTTAAAATTTGTCTTCTCTTTTATTAAACAGGTAATACATGAACTATAATGAACAAAATGTGAATAGCCCTTTTTTGGTCCTTTTGCTAATCCCATTTGATTTTACAGAATTGACTGCTATTAATTTGGTTGGCATCTCTCAGTAAACTTGATTGGTAGACAAAAGTAGTCACAATACTCATCCTTGAGTGCAATGGCTGCATAGTATTCACATATTTAATTTACATATACTACGCTTGCTTTTAAAGACACTTGATTATTTTGAATATTTGGCTATTTCCATCAATGAACACTTTCGAACATTTATTATTGTATATGAAACAGACTATTTTTTTGTTCTTTAAGTTAGTCCATTTATTGCCTGCATAAGTATTATTATATATCCATATATACACATATAGCATATATATTCATACAGGGTACATATATAGTATAAATTACATATACATAGATGTATTGTGTGTTTATATATACATTATTTTATGATCTACATTTTATCATTTTACTAAAGTATTCAATACAGGCATCTCTCTTAAAAAGTGGCCCTCATTCTATGTTCTGATTCTGTTTTCATCAGTGTGCTAAATATTTCTACTTTTTACTATTTGATGAACTTTTGTGTTTCTCTGAAATGATATTAACTTTACTTATTTGTTATTTGCACATCTTTCCATGTCCATTTGACAATCCTTGCCTGAATTTCTATACAGTCTGTCATAGTCTAGCATGGGTGACTGGGAAAGAAGTGAAGGGATGTGATGATAACGTTTACCTAGAGGCCTGGCTTCCCTTAACGTACACATCATAAATAACTTTTCATAATTCTCAGTGTTCTGCTAGGCCTATACCCTTTGCCTCTGTGTTTCAATAGTGTTTCAATCTTTCTTAAATAAACACATTTGAATTGATTTCTCCTACCTCAGATTGTAATTTCCTGCAGTTATTATGTTTGTGTTATTAAATTTATCTTGCTTATGATGTAAATGCTAGCATTTTCTCTGTATATTTAGTTCAAACATAAACTTACATTTATTTTTCTGTACCTTTTTCTTTTCTATCAGTTCATGGAGTTTTGTTTAGGTTTTATGAACATATGAGTTCTCAATGTGACAGGATCCCCTTATTATGTTTCTTCCAGTGTTTTTTTCAGGAAACTATAGAATATTTAACATGTATAAAAATACTTTTCGGCATATAACTGCCTATAAATCCTGGAGTTTCTCTTTGCTACGAGCTCCTAGAATTGATCTGTTGCACACACATTTAAAGTAAAATAAAATAAAATTCATACTTTGTGATAAAATATTTGACATTCTACAGACGGTGCTAACTTCAAATTCTAGAATTTTTCTTGTCTACTTGAAAAAAGGTAGGATAAAAACCTCATTCTCAGAAAATATGTGAGAAATGATGATGGCTTGGATCAAATGATAAATATATTGAAAGTTTGAGGACAGTCTTGGTTCTGGATAGATTTTTAAAGGCAAATCTCACAGATTTTGTTAATTATTTCCATGGATATCTGAGAGAGAGAGATGAATAATCACAAGCACCATTGACTGAGCAACTAGAAAATTTAGTTGCAATTTAAAAGAACAGGGAAGGTTATTGACAGAGAAAATACAGAAAAAAAATAATGAATAGATGGTGGTTGGGGGTACCTCATTATATTCTATTCTCTAAAAAGTAACCAGACCTATCCTTTTAAAATTGCAGTAGATTGTTTTGCTCTTCTGCTCATACCTCCATGATATACCATATAACTAAGAATAAAATTAAAGCTTCTTTTAATAATGTAGCAGGCACTACATGATCTTTCTCCTAGCTAATTTTTGCTCCGTTTGCTATTTCTATCCCTTTTGATTAGTATACTTCAGCCTTAATCACATGTTCTATCTCGGGGTTTTGTGCTTGCTGGTCCTTCCCTTTGGAATGGTCATTCCCTGCTAGTTACATGACAGATTCCCTCATTTCCTTCAGGTATTTTCTATGTTGTTATTGGTGAGGGAGTCCTGGCCCACCATTACAAAATAATCCTCGTCTTCTAAACTTTTCTTTCTTTCTCACTTTGCTTTATTTTTTCTCCATCACAATTATCACCACCAAATATCCCCCACTACTAAGTGTGTATGTTTTACAAAAACAAAGATTTGTTTATTTGGTGGTTTAGCCCAGATCTTAGAACCATAGTATAGGGCTTAGTGCCTCAAAAACTGTTTTGTTGAAAGTGTGAACAAAGGTAGAAGAAATATCAAGCATACAGCTCCGTATCTGAATCTGGAGACAGAGTGAAAACTCCACGTTTCAAATTTGGGAGTCATAAACATATAGATCTCTGAAACTGCTAGATTTTTTGGCCATGCTGCTATCCAGGAAGAGAACAAAGGAGGCCTGAAAGTTTATTACGTGTGCCATGCTAAGGAAATGTTTTCGCAAATAAGTTTACGGTATGTTCTCAGTAGACAGACATTTGCAAGGATGAAGGTTATTCCTGCTTATGCCAACTTAAAATTTAAATGTGCATTTGCAATGCTTTTCTCAGTGGCATAGAAAGTAAAAATGAAGCTATGAAGCTCATTTTATAACTTATTACTAAATCTGTCATGTGAATATAACTAAGAAGGCTCTGGAAAACTTAGTGACAGAAGCCAGCCTAATCAGGTATAGCCACTTGTAAGTGCTCTGACATCATCTGCTACAGGGCCAGGGTTTTAAGCGTAGTGGAAGAAAATTAAGTTCAAAAGTCTTAAAGACCTCCAGCCAATTTATTCCTCCTCGTTTTGCCAGAGTTGTGACACTGAAGGAAGAAAACACCTTTAGATTATCTAAGTTTTAGTTTATTATAACACGTCTATATGGTTTTTACTAAGCATAACTGTACCAGAAACATATTTTCTTTAGCATTGATTTTAGTGACATAGCATAGATACAACTTTATTTAACACTATTTTTTTCTGCCTAAGTGATTATATAATCTATTTTATTTAATGAGTTCACTGAGCTAAAACCTTCCAATCTACACAACATACACATATCTCTATAGCACAGAAATGTTACTTACAATGTAATCTGATTGACAACTGTTCGGTATAAAAAAATTAAAATTAATTGAGATAAGAGAAAAAATAATAAAATTTAGTTGACTGAAGTTGAATTTTTCTTCATCAAAAATCTTTTATGAATCATTGCTTTTATAAATCTGCATAATAGATATAAACATTTTTCATATTGAATATAAGCTTCACACATAAATCCAAGACTTTGGATTCATCCAATATAAACTCTGCAGCATATTCAAGAAGTAGCTTGAGATTTTAAGAATTTTTTTAATTAAAAGAGGTTCAAAAAATTTAACTTGCAATTATATATAAGGAGTCTTTTCTCAATTCTGGTAAACCACTGCTATTTAACCATATGAATTTAGCTCTGAGTTTAGTTGACAATTTAATAAAAACTGTCCCATTTAGAAAAAGAAATTGTCTTTCATTTTTAGTTTGTTTTCATGCACAGATTCTAAACTACGTTTTTTTTGTTGTTGTTGTTTGTTTGTTTGTTTGTCTTATTACCTGAATAGTAACATTTGTAACTCCTTCTTGGAAAATTACTTATTAAAAAGTCCACTACTATCTTCAAAATCCTTTGAATTTCAAGACAACTGAATTATAGATATCAATCCCTCACTTCCTGAATGGGGTTTATCCAAGGTCGGTTAATCAGAAATCTCTCGCCCAGAATCTTCCTTAAACCATGTTAAATTCATTCAAACACTGACTAACCAGCCCTAAGTAAAGCATATGTGTAGAGGGCCACTGCTATCATCCCTATATTCCCACGTAAATGGTAGAGGGCCACTGCTGTCATCCCTATATTCCCACACAGATGTTAAGGTTTGATAGATTATCTTTAAAAACATTATATTTGTAATAAATGAATGCATTTTTCGTTGTTTTACATGTATTATTTTAACAAAACCAATTAGTGAATATTAGTAAAATGGGAGCCATAGAATCATATCAACAGGAAAAAGAGAAGAAAATAAAATCAGCCCTCTGCATCTATGGGTTCCATATCTGTGGATTCGATCAACTGCAAATTGAAAATATTAACCAAAAAAATATATAAAAAAAATAAAAATACAGAAATAGAAAATCATACAAATTTTAAAAATACAGTATAACAACTATTTACCATTTACATTGTATTGGGTATTATAGGTAATCTAGAGATGATTTAAAGTATATGGGAGGATGTATGCAGGTTATATGCAAACACTTCATCACTTTACATAAAACTTGAGCATATGTGGATTTTGGTATCTGCAGAGGTCCTGGTTCCAGATTTAGAGTAGAATCTAGAGGTGAATAAAAAAAATAATAATTTTGAATTGTCCTTAAGAGCCAACTATTTTCTTTAAGTATAAATGACAAAAAATCAAAAGACTAAAATTGTGTTTTACTCTATTAAACTATACTTATTGCTAGTAAGTTAAACAATGTTAAAAGAAATCTTGGTCTGAACTTTCAATATTATCCTCGCAAAGCCTCTTCCCTTTTTCCCTAATAAAATCAAATTTCATTTAATATATAGGGTTTTCTAGTAAGATTGTTGTTTTGCACGTTACCTCTGAGAAAGTATTCTATATTGTCAAACACTATATCTCCTTGATTCCAAAATACTCAAAAGATCTCTTCTCAGACTTTTGGCTAAGATCAAGTGCAAAATACTTAAAAGAAATATAAATATTTTATATTATGTTGTTAGATCTTTCACTAGGCTAAATTTTTCCCTGTGCAAACAAAGACTTACAGGTTCGCTAACACCCTGTATTTTTTTCAGCAATTTAGCTATTGTACGTTAGTTTGGTCAAAAAAAAAAAAAAACCCCAACATTTGGTAATTTATTTTTCACTAAAAATGTATAGCTTCAATTAATAAGTTTTACAGAGTTGTTAAAGACGGTGGTTTAGTGTGAGTACGGACTCATCCAAAATAAATAATTGGATCTAAATTTGTGTTGATAGTTAGCCATGAATGTATCAGATGGACATGGAAGCACTAGCCCAAAGAGGGAACAAAAATCAAATTAATAAACAAAATCATAAGGACCAAAATACAATTTCGGTATAATTCGAAAGAATACCATTTAAATATGCTTTTTAGTTTATATTGAAATAGTATAGAAGGTTATACTTATTCAGTCAAAAGAAAAAATCTTTGATTAAAAACAGCATTACTCATTCCTTGGTCTATGATTAAATTGTGAAGCATGCTGGCATAATTTAAAATGAAGGTCTTGGTACTCGGCAGCAGCAGAGAACTATTAATTGCAAAGCCTTTGCATGCTGCCCTGTCAATCAACACAAGTCACAAGTCAATCAGCTACTTAGCACAGAAATCAGGGTCATAAAGAAAAATAATTTCTGCTTAGTTATAATAAAGAATATTTCCTTTTTTTTAGTGGAAAATAACTATTGAATGGTTCTTATTGTGACTGAAATTTAATTTTGAATATGCATGCCTACCACCAGTTCATAGATCTACCATTTTGCTAGTTTATATTTTTTGACAGTTTTATTGAAGTATCATTGATATACAAAGAATCATATATATATTTAAAGTGTACAATGTGATGAGTTTGGACATTGGAAAACACCTGTGATGTCATCAGCACAATCGAAGTTATAGACATCTAACAGCTCCAGAGTTTTCTGTGTCCCTTTGTTATTTTGTTTTTGTTTTTTGCATGGGGACAGGTAGTAAGAACACCTAATATGAAATATATGGTATTAACAAAGTTTGAAGTGCACAATATTGAATTATTAACTAAAGGCCCTATGCTGTACAGTAGATCTCTGGAATTTATTCACAAAGCATAACTGAAACTTTATACCCCTTGAACAACAACTTCCCATTTCCTCCATGCTTCACCCCCTGGCAACCGTTATTGTTTTCTTTACTTCCATAAGTTTGACCATAATAGATACCTCATATAAGTGGAATCAGGTGGTATTTGTCCTTGTGTGTCTGGCTTATTCACATAGTATGACAGTATGATAGTTCACATAGTAGCAGAAATTCCAATAAACCCACTTTCGAGTATACTCCAAAAGGAAATTAACCCCTTATCAGAAGCAGGGTTTGCAAATATTTCCTGACATTCCTTATGTTGCCTTTTCATTCTTTCATTCTTTTGCAGAGTAGAAGCTTTTTAGTGTGATGTAGTCTGACTTCACTATTTTTACTTTTGTTTCCTGGGCTAGTTTTAAAATATTTTATTCTGCAAATATGCTTCCTTATAATCATTTTTAACCTTCTTTCTGTCTTTTAGTGTTCTACCCTCTAAACACCTTTCTAGTAAGTGACAAAATGTAAATGTGATGCATACCCATAGCCTAAATTAAAAAATTGAAGAAATATGTTGTTTTAAATAAATAACATAGAGTTCAGAATCTAAACAAAAATTTCCCATAAATATTTCAATCTTATTGTATAATTATTTTAAGTAATATATTTTTAAATTTTTGTGTTGAAATAACAAACATATCTGTAATATCACCCAGAGTAAAATAATCACATTTTATTAAAAACATTTTGTGTGATTCAAATTTTCCAAAATCTTTCACATACTAAAGAATATATCATCTGATTTTGAGATTAGTATAGACAGATATTAATGCTTTAAGGCAGTGGTCCCTAAGCTTTTTGGCACCAGGGACTGACTAAAGAATATATCATCTGATTTTGAGATTAGTATAGACAGATATTAATGCTTTAAGGCAGTGGTCCCTAAGCTTTTTGGCACCAGGGACTGGTTTCATGGAAGACAATTTTTCCATGGACCCACGGTGGGGTAGGACATGGTTTTGGGATGACTCAAGTGCATTACATTTATTGTGTACTTTATTTCTATTATTATTACATTGTAATATATAATGAAATAATTATACAACTCACTATAATGTGGCACCTGATTTAGGTGCATAAATATTTAGAATTGTCACGTCTTATTGTTGAATTGCACCCTTCACCATTATAAAGTGACCATCTTTGTCTTTCATTACTTTGTTGATTTGAAAACTAAGTTATCTGAAATCAGAACTGCTATGCCATCTTTCTTTTGGCTTCTATTTGCATGAAATATTGTTTTCCATCCCTACACCTTGAGTCTGAATGCATCTGAATGAATCCTTGTGGGTTGGATGTGTTTCCTGAAGATAGTAGATAATTGCCTTGTGTATATTTATACATTTGGCCAGCCTATGTCCCTTTAGTAGACAGTTCAAGCTATTCACATTTATTGAAAGAATTGATAAGTGGGGCAGATTTCTGTTCCTCCTCTTGAGTTGAACTTTGTTGCCTTGTTTTCTCTCTTGAGCCATTGTGGTATCTGATCTGTGAACTTTAGTATTTGGATGATTTTATACTGGTGAGTATTTATTGTGGTTATCTATGTATAACATTGTTCTGAGTACTTCCTGCAGGGCAGGTCTTATCTTGATGAATTCCCTCAGTCTTTGCTTGTCTCACAATAGCAACGAAGAAAATAAAATACCTAGGAATATATTTAACTAAGGAGGTAGAAGACCTCTACAGGGAGAACTATGAAACACTGAGGAAGGAAATAGCAGAGGACATAAACAGGTGAAAAACCATACCATGCTCATGGGTTGGCAGAATCAACATTGTTAAAATGTCTGTAGCACCCAAAGTGATCTACAGATTCAATGTAATCCCTATTAAAATAACAACATCATTTCTCATAGATCTAGAAAAAATAATTCTGCACTTGGTACAGAATCAGAGAAGACCCCATATAGCAAAAGCAATCTTAAGCAAAAAGAACAAATTGGGAGGCATCAATTTACCAGACTTCAAGCTATACTACAAGTCCATAGTAATTAAAACAGCATGGTACTGGAACAAGAACAGAGACACAGACCAATGGAACAGAACTGACAACCCAGATATAAAACCAAACTCATATGGTCATCTAATCTTTGACAGAGCAGACAAAAACATATGCTGGGGGAAAGAATCTTTATTCAATAAACAGTGCTGGGAAAATTGGGTAGCCATATGTAGAAGACTGAAACAGGATTGACACCTCTCCTCTCTTGCAAAAATCAACTGAAGGTGGATAACAGACTTAAACTTATGGCATGAAACTATAAGAATTCTAGAAGAAAATGTTGGAAAAACTCTTATAGACATTGGCCTAGGCAAAGAATTTATGAACAAGACCCCTAAGGCAATCACAGCAACAACAAAAATAAATAAATGGGACCTAATCAAATTAAAAAGCTTCTGCATAGCCAAAGAAACTATCACGAGATCAAATAGACAACATACAGAATGGGAGAAAATGTTTGCATGCTACTCATCTGATAAAGGGCTGATAACTAGAATCTAAACAGAAGTCAGTAAAGTCAGCAAGAAAAAATAAAACAACTCTATCAAAAACTGAGCAAAGGACATGAATAGAAACTTTTCAAAAGAAGACAGACTAATGGCCAACAAACATATGAAAAAATACTCAACATTTCTAATCATCAGGAAAATGCAAATCAAAACCATAGTCAGATATCAGTTAACTACAGTGAGAATGGCCTTTATCAAAAAGTCCCAAAACCATAAATGTTGGCATGGATGCTGAGACATAGGAACACTCATATACTGCTGGTGGGACTGCAAACTAGTGCAACCTCTTTGGAAAGTAACATGGAGATACCTCAGAGAGCTACAAGTAGAACTACCATTTGATCCAGCAATGATATTACGGGGTATCTACCCAAAAGAAAAAAAGGCATTCTATAAAAAAGACATCTGACTAGAATGCTTATAGCAGCACAATTCACAATTGCAAAGATGTGGAAACAACTCAAGTGCCCATCAATACATGAGTTATTAATAAAATAGGGTATATGTATACCATGGAGTTCTACTCAGCCACAAAATACCTGACAATCTAGCACCTCTTGTATTATCCTGGATAGAGATGGAGCCCATTCTACTAAGTGAAGTATCCAAACAATGGAAAAACAAGCACCCCATGTACTCACTATCAAATTGGTATTAACTGATCACCACTTATGTGCACATATAGCAGTAACATTTATAGGGTGTCAGGCAGGTGGGAGGGGAGAAGAGGGGATAGGTATATTCACACCTAATGGGTACAGTGCGTACCACCAAGAGGATGGACATGCTTGAAGCTCTGACTCGGGCGGAGCAACCCGAGGCAGATATATGCAACCTAAACATTTGTACCCCTGTAATATGCTAAAATAAAAAATAAATTAAATTAAACTTTAAAAAAGCCACCCAGTCTGCGGTAATCTATTGAACTAATAGAGTTTGCTTTCAATTTTATTTGAAGCAATAATACAAAGTATGTTTTTAATTTTATACAAAGATAAATGCTATCTCGAAATTCAAATACAACTATCCTTGGTAAATGACATTATTCATTCCTGAGGACCTTGATACTAAATAGTTTTATTAATTTTAATCTGATAAAATATTAGATATTTTATCTCACTTTAGATAATTTTCCCATATAGAAACATATCAATTATACAATGTAGGCTCATTTTATGTAAGTAATGAAAAATGATATAAATATAAATTAACACAGATTTTATGTAAAATACAATGTCTTAAAAGATTATCGTACTTGCCAGAGTAGGACCGAAAGACCAGAGAACAGAATGGGTGGTAGTTTTTGAAGAAGGGCTATGGGGCTATCATTCTTTTAATGTACATTCTTCTTTCTGCTCAATTTTACTCAACAATTTTCAACTTTCTTAGGAAACATGAATAATTCACACTTATACTACATTTAAAAATAAATGTATAACACAGAAAGTAATTTAGGAAAAAACAAACACTGTATATAAAGACCTTCAAATCCAGGAAATAGCAGAAATTCAAGTATATTAAAGACTAAACATTAGTTATTCTTGCTCACCATATGCATGCAAATAAAATATTTTGGGTTCCATTTGATATTTTCTCTTTAGAAATTGTTTTGAATAAATTGGTGATTGTCTAAAATCATGATTAATAAAATTTTCCTTTTATTATTTAGTATATTTTGAGGTGAAAAATCATTAGAACAGTCCCATATTGCCTAGAGACAGTGCAAAAACTTTGGTGCCATTTAAAATAAAGCTTGTTCTCCTTATGACCTTAACCTGCCTCAACTAATTATCTATGTGAAAGCAGCATGAGCAAGATATTAAAGTTCTTTCTCTAGAGTAAATATGTCAAAATGCCAAAGAAATTATACTACCTGGCTAATATGTGGCAACAGGAAGAAAAGAAATGTAAATGCAAATAAATCTTGAGGGTGTTGGGTGAAATAACACAGTAGCTCATGGTGCTGAAAATAAGATGTATTTAGAAAAAACAGTTTTTAACAAGAAGACACTACCCATGAGTCATAATTGTGCAATTTATCAAGGAAACTTGTACTAAATCCTGATAATCTGTCAATATGCCTCTTTGGAGTTTGGGCATAATAATGGCTTACTTTAAATCAGGTGAAAATATCACAAATTTATTGGCATCTTACTCAGGATAGGAAGAGTTTTAGGAGGTGAGAGTGTTTAAATGGCCTTACTGAGTAAAATTGGAGACTCCATGCCTGCTTATATTTCTTGGGTGGTTCCAGAGGACACTCCTCACACAAAAGTAGCAAGGAATATACTAACGGGACAAGGTACTTCAAAAAGTTTGGTGGCAGCTGCTTCTGTAGTTTGGAGTTGGAGGACAGAGACATTTTCGTGGAACTGAAATCATGAGTATGCATGTAGATTATGGCTTTTGGAAATTAAAAGAGTCCAGAAGAAAGGATTGTTGGAGGCAAAGTGAATATATTTTGTTGTAATGGGAAACAAGTCCAGAGTTATAAACAAGTGTCTTGATCAGCAGGTATTTGCGGGAAAGACAAATGAATCATGACTTTCCAAGGAACAAGAGATGCTCAGTTAAGGAGTAGTTAAGGAGTATTTTTCTAGATTTCTGTAAGACTAAATTGATGGTAAGCAAGCAGAAGGCTGACATCAGCTTCCTCAGCTGAAATTTGTGGTTCTTCACCCAGTTTCTTGATCCAAGTCAGTTAATAGACCTGGAGTCCATTAATATATGGAGAGGCTATATCCCCTTGAGGAAGAATCGAGCAACATTATCACAGTTAAGTATACTATTTATTCCCTGATCTAGCCCTGGAAGAATACATGGCTTATCATTTGCCACAGTAACTGTGCACCAAAGAAAAGGTAATATCTAGATTAGTGAAAAAACTTAAATATGATATATTAACTGATACTGAAAATAGAGGACTACAAACAACAATCCCATCATAGCATTTCAGTTATAGATGGGGCTCACAGAGACTATGTGACAAGTGGAGTATCTTTCCACATTTCACAGTGGTGTTAATGTTTCTGTGAAACCACTTTGTGGCTTTCCTGGTCCCAGAGTATGTAATGAGATAGAAACAACTAGCAAATGGCAGAAACATTACATTGGTCTCCTCCGACGCAGAATAAAGACTGTAAAGTAAAACAATGTTAGATAAAAATAATTGCCCTTTTCTGGAAAGTCTACAGAGACTAGTTGCTCTAACAAAGTGCAGTGGATGTTGGGATGGTGTTGGCCTTTGTAAACCCTTATGGATTATGGCAAATAACAATGGGATAAATTTGGTGGGTTATAACCCCAATGACAATTGCTCTG
>RJWJ010008677.1:0-27673 GCA_004363605.1 Indri indri
CGGAGTGGGGGACGCGGCTAAGCGAGGCTAGGAGGGCGGTCGGGGGGGCGGTGAAGGGTGAGGGGGCGCGGCCGAGGCGCGGTGTGGGGGGGTCCCATGAGGCCGGGGAGTCTGGGGAGAGGGGGACGCGGCTGAAGCTCCGTGCGGGGAGGCCCGGGGGGATGGGCTGGGTGGCGTAGCTGAAGCGCGGTGGGGGGCGCGGCTAAGCCAGGCTGGGAGGGTGGTGGGGGACATAGGGGCGCGGCTGAGGCGCGGTGGGGGAGGGGCGCGGCGGTCCCCTGCGTCCCCAGCTGGATCTCCGTCCGCAGCCATGCCTCCGTCCTCGGCCGCGGCTTCCCTGACTGGGCCTCCGTCGCATCCCAAGTCTCCCTCTGCCTCAATCTGACGCATCGGACCAGACGCCACCCCCTGCCTGTGCCTGGTCTTTCTCCCTGTCTCTGGCGCTGGTTCTGGCCTTCTCTGTCTCTGGGTCTCTCGGCCTCAGTCTGCATCTCTCTCCTTTGTCCTAACCGTCTCTAGAATCTGCGCTTCCTGCCTCTGCCCCATTTTTGCCTCGACTCAGCCCCCTTCCCCCTTTGCTCTTTGCCCCCAGATGTCTGAACATTCCTCTCTCCTGGTCTTTTCCCTGGTAGAATCAGATGTCCATTTGGGCAGGGACTGTGGGGAATGGGCCCGGCTCCGGCCCTAAATTGGGAAAATTTCCCAGAGGGGGCGGGGCTTGAGGTCGGGCTCCCAGATTTGGCCTGGGACCTGGCTGTGGGTGTTCTGGGTCCTGGGAGAGGCCACACATCCGGACCTGGCTGAGCTGCGGCCTCCGGGGCTCCCTGGGGCTGTGTGGGAAGGGGCAGTCCACTCTCCGTGAGAGCGGAAATTCTCCCGGGCCGGGCAGGCTGCGCCCAGCCTGCAGGACTTTGGTCCCCTTCCCCTCCAGGAGGCGCTCTTGGCTTCAGGGAACCTCTGGCGCTGTCTGAGGACCCGCCGGCATTTTTTTCTCTCCACCGCCTCAGTCTCCCTTGCTTCCGAAAGCCTGTGCAGCTTACCAAGCTGGCTTAATTTCTATTTCTTTTCTGTCAGTCTCAAACACAAGCTGCTCAGGGAAGCTCTATCTGGCCAGAGAACATGGCCTTGTCCCTGGCTCTGGGCCAAGTTTTGCGATTGCTACAAAGAGAAGCAAAGGCTGCAGGTCCAGGCCCTGGTTTGTCCCTTCCCCCTCCCTGCACCCCTCATATATCACATCTTTCCCTCCTTGTAACGCCGGAACACTTTCCACCTTCCAGACTGAAATTCTGTCTCCCACTTCTTTTTAGAATTTGTATTAATGATGCACAGGCTTTAGACAGCTCTTGCACACTTGAGTTGGATTTATTTTTAACAAGAGTTGCCATATTTGCTTTTTAAAGCCAATGGTAAAAATTTCAAATAATGCAAAGGATACACATTTAAAGAAAATCGCCCTCCCATCCCTGACCCCGGCTCCCCTCCCCAGAGGACACATCTGCTACACTTTTTTGTGATCTTTCCCGTTTTTATTAAAAATCTATCTGAAAATAAATTCAAATAAAAGAAACATTTATAAAAAGTTACGAAGTGAAATGAGACAGAATAGGAAAGATAGGGCATAAAGGCTGGTTGGGGGAGATTTTCCTTACGTGGAGACTGGACTGAGTGAAGTTTCTTGAAATGTGAATCTAATGGCATTGGGATCAAGAAAGTCTTGCTTCTCCGATTGATTTCCAACTAAAAACACAAGCATTCTTCCCTTCGCAGAAGACTTTTCCTACAATTCACCAATTTAAAGTGTGCATTTCAATGGTCTTTAGTACCTTCACAGAGTTATACAACCATCATCACAATCAAATTTAGAACATTTCATCACCCCCAAAAGAAGCCCCATACCCTTTAGCAGTCACTCCCTATTTCCCTCCAAATCCCCTTGCCCTGGACAACCACTAATCTACTTTCTGTGTCTAGAGATTTCCCTATTTTGGATGTTTCATATAAATGGAATCATGCAGATCACATCTCGCTCTTTTGGCTAACATCAGTTGTAATATCTGTTCTTACCAGTTTAATATTTGATATGTCCTCTACCCTAAGACTTAATAAACAAATGGAATCATGCAATATGTAATCTTTTGTGCCTGGCATCTTTCATTTAGCTTAAATTTTCAACTTTCTTCCATGTCGTAACATGCATCAGTACTTCATTCCTTTTTTCGGTGGCTGAATAATATTTTGTTACATGGATATACTACGTTTTGTTTATCCATTCATTAGTCGATGGTCATTTGGGTTGTTTCCACTTGGTTATTACGAATAATGCTGCTGTAAACCTTCATGTACAAGTGTTTGTGTGGACATATGTGTCCGTGTCTTTTGAGTACATACCTGGGAGTGGGATTGCTGGCTTGTATGATAACTCTACATTTAAACTTTTGAGGAGCAGCCAGACTGTTTTCCAAAGTGGCTGCACCATTTTACAATTCACCAACAGTGTATGAGAGTTCCAATTTCTCCACATCCTTGCCAACACTTGTTATTATCTGTCTTTTTTATTATAGCCATCCTAGTGTTATGAAGTGGAATCTCACTGTGCTTTTGATTTGCATTTCCCTGATGGCTAATGACCCAAGGACTTTTTGTAAGCTGAATTTGCAATTAGGGTTGTCTGCACAATTCTTATTGTCACCTGATGGGGGGATGCCTCTGGAGGACTTGAGGGTATCCAATTTTCACTTTTTGCCCAACAGCACAGCAATGCCCTCTGCCTTATGGTTAGCCACTCTGTCATTCAAAGCCTTCTTGACCACCACTTGGGTGCTAGGCACTGTGCTGGGTGCTGAGGATACAGCAAAAAAGCAAGATCTCAGCCCTTGGAGAGCATGGTGGGTAAGGGTGTGGCTCTGGATTTGGGTCCTTGCATTCTCACCTCCCAGCCATGTGGCGTTGGACAAGGTACCTAAATTTGCCCACTGTCAGTTTCCTCATCTGTGAAATAAGATTGTCTGAGAGTTACATGTAAAGCACCTAACACATTGCCTGGCACAAAGTGAGTGCTCAATAAGCATTTGTTATTGTTAAAGGTAAAGCCAGACAATTAAATAAATATTAACAATAATGGGTAATGAATTGTGATGGGGGAAGTACAAAGTGCTGAGAGAACACAGTGGGGACCCCAACCTAGTCCAGGGTCTAAGAAAGGCTACCTAGAGGAAGTGATGCTTAAATTGAGAGGTGACAGATGAGTAGGGAGTTGGCTAGAGCAAGGGCAGTGTGTCTGTGCTTGTGTGCACGTGTGTGTAGTGTTCCTGGCAGGTGGAGCAGGTGGAACAGGCATATGCGGAGACTGAAATGTGTTCAAAAAGTATAGTGGATGTAAATGTGTTCAGTGATGTCCAGTAGAACTCCCTGCGTTGATGGAAAAGTTCTCTATCTGTCCTGTCCAGCATGGTAGCTGCCAGGCACATGTGACTATTGAGTATTTGAAATGTGGCTAATGAGACTGTAGAACTGAATGTTTATTTGTATTACGATTGATTTAAATGTAAACAGCCACTGTGGCTAGTGACTACCGTATTGGACAGTGGAGGTCTAGAGTGTAACATGCACAACAGGGTTGCAAGGAGAGATGAAGGTGGAGCAGTGGAGGTCATGGGACTGCGCGGGCTGCAGGATGGAGTTCGCCTTGTATTCCGAGCACCAGGAGAAGCCATGGAAGTGGGGGGAGGGGAGGGGAAGGGTTAAGTCAAGGAGTGAGGCAACCTGGTTTTCATTTTCAGAAGACCACTTCAGTCGCTCTAAGGAGAACAGGTTATGAGGGTGGGGGTTAGGTTAGAGGAGGCTGCAGCTGGCAAGGGGAGAGATGATTTTGGCTTGGACCAGGCAGAAAGAGAGACAAATTCGGGAGGTAGAGCTGGGGCTTGGGGTTTGGAGTGGGGGAGAGGGAGTCCTGGAGCTGGCTCTCCAAGCCCCAAAGTTGAGACCAGAGCAGGGAAGGGCGAGGAGGTCCGATTTTAGCAGTGCCTGCTGGTCTCCTTGTCCCCACCTGCTGGCTGGTGCCGGAAGCACCTTTAACTAGGGGAACTCTGAAGCCATGGGGTCCCTGGGGTCAGGAGGCTGGGGGAAGGTCCTGGGAGGTGGGAAAGCCCCCTCAAACTGTGGGTTGGGGGGATGAGGCTGTCTTCCCAGGGGCATCTGCTGGGCTGAGCCTCTCCTCTCCTTGGGGGTCGTCCACATCAGCTCTCGCCCCGTGATGGGTCAACCAGGACCCAGTAAAGAGCCACATGGCTGCTGGAAGACTGTGGTGGTGGGGAAGAGGAGGGAGTAGATGTCAGTGTAGCGGGGCAAGAATCCCCCACCCCATGCCAGCTCCCGTCAAAGGCCAGGCCCCTGCACCCAAGGGCTGCCTCTGATTGTCCCCACCCCTACCTGGGGCCTCGGTGGCTAGACAGAGTTGGGGGGGACGAGGGCGGGGCGTGTCTCCCCAAGAGCAGGGTGTGGCCACTGGTCCAGATGGTCAGTCTCTGGTGGCTGGCCTGTCCTGACGCATTAAACCCTCACTCCGCACCGTGCTGGCTGGCAGGGCGGGCTGAGGGCAGGCAGCGCAGAGAGACCACAACCCGCTGGCGTGAGTTCAGAGCTTGCAGCCGGGTAGGGAGGTTCCGGGGCTCCTCCGCTATCAGCGCCCTCCGCCCCTCCCAGCTTCACTTCCTCCTGCAGCCCCTGCTGCTGAGAGGCTCAAGGATCCCAGCGGCTCGCAGCTGCCGGCGCCACGCCCTGCCTCCCCTCGCAGGGTAAGTCGGTGGGCAATTCCGGGGTTGTCGGAGGGGGCCGGGCCCCTAAGCCCGACAGGGGAGGCTGAATGGGCTCCTTGCTTCTGCAGCCTGGAGCCAGGGTGTGTGTGTGGCTCCACTCCTGCCTGCTACCTGCACCTCCACACGCCTTCCTGCCCTGCCAGGGTGGGTGGGGGTCCCAGGAGGTGGGGTAGGATCTGGACAGATCTCTGTCGCTGCTGGAGCGTGGGACTGGCGGGCTGGGGCGTGGCCAAGGAGGCAGAATGGGCCAGGGTTTGGTTGGGGACGCAAGCCAGGCTAACTGGTATGTGGCAGGGGAAAGACTGCCCCAACCTCTTGCCCCACGTGGGCAGAAAGGGTGGTGGATCACAACTGCAAGTTCAGGCAGCCAGGCAGGTCCCACCCTCCCCTGCTTCTAGGGGGAAATGCCCCGCACAGGTCCCGAGGCCGGGTGTGGGCCTGGGCCTGCCCCAGCACCCCCTCTCCACTTCCCGTGGCTCGTCCTCTCTGCCCCCTGCCCTGGTTTCCCACCCTGCTGTGTCCCTACCCATCTCTGACTCCTCTTCCTCCACTCCGTTCTTGCCAGCCGAGGGGCAGGGGGGCTCCCCAACCCTGACCGAGGCCCCACCCCTTGCTCTGCTGGAGGCTGTGGTTTCAGTTTTCCTGTGAGGGTGAGATTGTGCTGTCAGCTGAGCTCCCCAGGGCCAGCCTTGGGCCTGAGGTGGGTGGCAGAGAGAGACTGGACAGCCAGCGAGGGGCCTTGCTCCCTGCTCTGAAGCCCCTGGAGACCCGGAGGCACAGAGAGGTGGCATTCGATGCTCTCAGAGTTGAGTCAGACTGAAAATAGAGACGGGGCCTGAAAGACTCTGAGAACTGAAGAGGAATATCATGATGGTTTTAGACTTGGCTCTGCCAACAACTAGTGACCTTGGGAAAGTCACTCGCCCTTTCTGAGTCTCAGTTGTCCTGGCAGCAAAAGGAGAATTTTAATAGACCGGTGGTTTTCCCAACGCTGGAGAGCCGCATTCTGTGGGGAGGGGTTGAGTGGCCGTCCCCATCCCCGCAACTGCACTTTTATCTGTTGTGAGTATTGGCCGCTGGGCAAGAAATCGTGTAGAGAACGGGTTGTGTTGTTAACGCAAATGTTTGTTATCCCTGGAACAGGGGTTGTGACCCCTCAGATTCAGGAAGTCCCAGAGGAAGACTTGGGGGCACTCATGGCTCCTCATGTGGGACAACGTCAAAGAGGCGCCCGGTTGGGTCCCTGTTCCCGGTCTAGGATGTGGAGCTGCCCTCATGCTATAGGCCTTCCTCCGCCTCCTCAGCCCTTGCCTTCCTCCCTCCCGGCAGCTCACTTCCCCTCCTGTGAGGAGCTCCTGGCTGGGGGTGGATCTCCTTGCACGCACTGCTACATGTCTACCTCCTTCTGCAGGCCCCAGACCGAGGCTGGGAGGAGGAAGGGACCCTTGACATCCAGATCTCCACCGAGGTTCCAGCCCGACCAAGCAGCCTCCTGCCCTGAGGATGACCTCGCCCTCCAGCCCTCCAGCTTTCAGGCTGGAGACAGCTGATGGGGGTCAAGAAGATGACGCTGAGGACAAAGGAAAGCAGGGCTTTGGGGGCGGGCCGCCCCCCATGGAGTCACCGTTCCAGGGTGAGGACCGGAAATTCTCCCCCCAGATCAAAGTGAACCTCAACTACCGGAAGGGAGCCGGTGCCAGGTGAGGCAGTGGACGGGGCAGGGCGGGGGACCCCTCGGCGCCAGCACAGCACCAGTGCCCCTTCCCCACAGCCTGCCGCATCCTCGGTCTGGCTCTACAGCTCCTGCACCTGGCAGGCTGACCTCTGCTCTGCTCTGCTCCTTCTGGAAGCTTCCCCATTCTTGGCCTTGTGCTTTCTGAGGTCGTGTTCTTCTTCTTAGGGACACATTCTTCCAGCTCCGAGTACTCAATTGACCCTTAAATCCCCTTTGTTCATGTCCTGACCCCAACTCCTGTTATGGTCGCTATGGGGGATGGTGGCAGGATCCACACTCGATCCAGGAAGGGAGTCAGGGATATCTGGAAATGTCCCTGGGGTCCTCGGTTCTGCCCCAGGGCTGCACTTGTCACCCAGGGGATGTGAACTCTGGGGATTGAGGGCGACGAGCTTCTGCTGGAGTCCCGTGTGCTTTGGTTTTGCTGTGGTCTTTCTACTAGTTCAGACTGTGTGAACCCACTATCCCTGGGGGTCCTGCTTCCAGTCCTGCTGGGGACTGGGGGGTTCATCTGGCATCTCCCTAGTGTGAGGGCTGGAGAATCCTCATGGGCCAGGCAAGACTCTGCCAGGGTAGCCCCTTCCTCCCTCCTCATGCTTCAGATATGCCCACCAGCCTTGGCCTCCCAGGCTGGAGCCCCTGTACTGTGTGTGCTGGGCGACCATGGCCAAGAGCAGCACCGGGGCAGGAGAAGATGGGTGCGGAGCTTCTGGGAGCTGTGCAACCTGCCCAGCAGAGCAGAACAGGCCCCCTGATGCCCTTCCAAGCCTCGCTCTGTGCCTTCGTTGGGCTTCCCTACCCCAGAACCATGATGTCACCCTGTAACAGGAAGTGCTTTTTCCAAACGGCCACTTCCCCCAGCCAGACTGCCCACCCGCAGGGCTCCCACGTCAGCAGCAGAGCCTTCCCTCTTGGTCATGTTGTGGTCATGCGGACTGCTGGGTGGATGATGGCACATCTGCCTAGGGCGAGGTGGACACGCAGGCTCCTGGTATTGCATGGAGGAGGCAGGGATGGCTGTAATCACAGTCAGCCAAAAGGCTTAAAACATGACAATCACCTTGTACACCAGAGAGTCACCAACCCCCACTCGATTGGCCCATTCTGCAGAAGATGTTAAGCTGGAACCTGAGGTCCTCAGAGCATCAAATAGCAACCCCTCTTTTGTTTGTCCCTTCGTAGCTGCTGGTCTTAGTGCCAGGAGCCCCAGAGGTGAGCCGGCCCCTGTGAGTAGTGAGGCGGCCCAGGAGGGCATGCCTCAGGCCCTTCCCCTTTCCCCGTCACCAGACACTGCCAGATTCTGATGAGCTACCAGACCACTTTTGGGATCTGTGGGAGAGATTCCCCATAAACGTGGCTTCTCAGTAAAATTGTGGACAGCGTCTGATATGTTTCGATGTTGGGCCCATGTGACACTGTCTCTGGGAAATTTCTTGCTGCCCAGCTTAGAATCTTCTGGGGGTTCGGAGTCAGGGTCTAGAGTTAGACAGCCCCCATGAGATCCCCAGTTCTGCTCTGTGTGACTTTGGGCAAGTTACGCTCCCTCCTTGTTTGTCTAATGGAGAAGAGAGTGGTTCCTGGCCTGTAGGACTGATGTGAGGACTAAGGTATGGAATATTCTGTAGTTGATTGGCAGTTTCTGAAAGGAGGAGGGAATTTTTCTTCATTCTTTATTTTTATTTATTTTTGTTTTTTTTAGAGAGTGAGACCACTCCGTGGCCCCGGCTAGAGTGCCATGCCATCATCATAGCTCACAGCAACCTCAAACTCTTGAGCTCAAGCAATCCTCCTGCCTCAGCCTCCCGAGTAGCTGGGACTACAGGCACACGCCACCATGCCCGGCTAATTTTTCTATTTTTAGTAGAGATGGGTCTTGTTATTGCTCAGGCTGGTTTCAAACTCCTGAGCTCAAGTGATCCTCCTGCCTTGGCCTCCCAGAGTACTAGGGTTACAGGCGTGAGCCACCACACCCGGCTCTTCATTCTTTCTTTGAGGCCAGTGGTGCATATAGCCACTGTCAGTCTGCAGGGACCCCCTGCAGTCCTGTCCAGACCCACACCCAAGCTCAAGAGCCACCATGAGTTGCGTGTGCTGAAATAGACCCTACGGGGTGATGAGTCTGTTGAGAGGTAATGCATCACCGCACCTGGCAAATGATGAGCACCTGATGCTGAAAACTATCTGTGATGACTGGAGTCACAGGGGTGCAGCAGATTAGCACCTGGATGCGCCCCTCCTCCTCCTCCTGGGGCTCTGAGCACTTGGGGTCTCCTTGGTCTGCCATAGGAAGCCTTAGAAGGGCTTCCTTGGGGCTCCTGGACCTGAGGGGTGTCCCGTGTTTACAGGACTCTCTGAAAGGGCTCCCTGGGATGGGAGGGAGCTGTGGCCCTTCTCCTGCATGAGTCACAAACCACATCCCCCACAGCCAGCCGGACTCAAAGCGCTTTGACCGTGACCGGCTCTTCAGTGTGGTCTCCCGGGGTGTCCCCGAGGATCTGGCTGGACTACCAGAGTACCTGCGCCGGACCAGCAAGTACCTCACCGACTCAGAATACACAGGTAGACCCTGCCCTGCAGGACCAGGGCCACGATGCCCTATGTGCTGGTAGTTGGGCTGGCTGGGTGGGCCTGGACCCTGGTTAGGAGCTGAGGGGCCACCCCTGATCGCCTCTCACTTCCACCCACTCCACTGGGCTCTCAGCTTCCTCTGCCACCCCCAGCCCACTGCAGTGACTGAAAGGATACGCAAACATTCATTCTTTTTTATTTTTTTGTAACAGTGTTGTTGAAATATAATATAATATATAATGCATGTACCATACGGTTCACCCATCTCAGAGCACTCTTTGCTCAAAATCTAAATGTCTTTATTGTTTGAGCTGATTAGAAAAATAACATGTGCACTCTGCCAACAGTAGGAAAGGTCTAAAGCCTACGGCAAAAACAGTCTGTCATCCTGGGCCCCTGTTAATGGTTTGGGATGTGTCTTTTTCACACCTTTTTTTTTTTTTTTTTTTTTGAGACAGAGTCTCACTCTGGCCTGGGGGCGAGTGCCGTGGCGTCAGCCTAGCTCACAGCAACCTCAAACTCCTGGGCTCAAGCAATCCTGCTGTCTCAGCCTCCCGAGTAGCTGGGACTACAGGCATGCGCCACCATGCCCGGCTAATTTTTTCTATATATATTTTTACCTGTCCGATTAATTTCTTTCTATTTTTTTTGGTAGAGACGGGGTCTCGCTCTTGCTCAGGCTGGTCTCGAACTCCTGAGCTCAGAACGATCCGCCCGCCTCGGCCTCCCAGAGTGCTAGGATTACAGGCGTGAGCCACCGCGCCCGGCCTTTCACACTTTCTTGATACATTAGGAATACATTTACATTCATGGGGTCTTGACATGTGCTAATTTTCAATGTGCTTCTCCCCCAGGTAATAAATTTTATAGCACTTTCCATTCAGTACATATGGAACTCAGTCACTTTAACAACTGCAGAGCGAGTTTTCTGCTGTGTAGATTTACCATGACTTAGTTAACAGATTCCTTATTGATGCCCATAAGGTTGTCTGTAGTTTTTGTCCTCAACTAGCTGTGTGCCAGGCCCTCTGTGTGCTAAACATTTTGTTTATATTATTCCATTTAATCCTGGAATATTCCCATTTTACAGTGAGGGAAACTGAGGCTAAGAGAGGCCAAGTGACTTGCCGGAGGAGATGGAGCCATTAAATGGTGGAGCCATTTACAAATACTGTTTTGAACATTCTTGGAACATTGCATGGATGATGAATTATGTCTTGGAAACTTAGTTTCTAGGGTAGAAATTGTAGTCATACCTGTTGGTATTTTCTTACTTGTTGCCCGGAGCCTTAATACCCTGTAACATGTTTGTGCTCCCACTGGTAGTGAGTATTCATCTTTTTTTAATCCTCCCAAGGGGTAGTTGGGAGCCTGGCCTGCTGGACACACTGGCGGGCAGCCCAGCTGCTCCAGGTCTGAGCACCGCCGTGCCCTTCCCCTCCCTTTTTCCCACAGAGGGCTCCACAGGGAAGACGTGCCTGATGAAGGCCGTGCTGAATCTTCAGGATGGGGTCAACGCCTGCATCCTGCCGCTGCTGCAGATCGACCGGGACTCAGGCAATCCGCGGCCCCTGGTCAATGCCCAGTGTACAGATGAGTACTACCGAGGCCACAGTGCCTTGCACATTGCCATTGAGAAGAGGAGTCTGTGGTGTGTGATGCTCCTGGTGGAGAATGGGGCTGATGTGCATGCCCGGGCCTGTGGCCACTTCTTCCAGAAGGGTCAAGGGACGTGCTTCTATTTCGGTAAGCGAGGCTTTCTTAGATAAATTGAGGCACAGAGGGGGTAAGGCCTTGTCCAAGGCCACATGGTTAGTGTGTGACAGAGTTGGTCCTTCAGCCCAGGTCTGTCTGACCCTGACACCCTGCTTCTAACCACTGCGCTGCTGCAAAAGCAATTTGTCTTAAGAGATGTTTTATCATTGTCTGGACAAGGAGGCTCAGCATGCACCCAAGCCCCGACCCAGAGAGAGCAGTGGGCTGCCGGAACTGGCCTGTGGCAACAGGCAGAGTCAGAACAAAGCGGCAGCACGTGCCTAACGAGAGCAAGAAGCAGGGGGGATGGGGACCTGGTTGGCTGGCCCCTGTTCTGTTCCCTTAGATGGTAAAGAAGCCTGACCCATTTTGAGGAGGCCTGGCCTTCTGTCCAAGGAGCATGAGGAGTAGGCAGGTGGAGGCTGGGAGGCCCGAGGTCCAAGCTGCCCCCTCGGCCCACAGGCGAGCTGCCCCTCTCTCTGGCCGCGTGCACCAAGCAGTGGGATGTGGTGAGCTACCTCCTGGAGAACCCACACCAGTGCGCCAGCCTGCAGGCCGCTGACTCCATGGGCAACACGGCCCTGCACGCCCTGGTGATGATTGCAGACAACTCGCCTGAGAACAGCGCACTGGTGATCCCCATGTACGACAGGCTCCTCCAAGCTGGGGCCCGCCTCTGCCCCGAAGTGCAGCTCGAGGACATCCCCAACCTGCAGGGCCTCACGCCCCTGAAGCTGGCTGCCAAGGAGGGCAAAATTGAGGTGAGCAGCTGTCTCTTCCCTCCTCTTCTCCCGCTTTCTGGGAAGCAACAGGACTCACCCTGAAATTTCTGCAGAAAGAGCCTGGGGCAGTGGTCAAGAGTCTCGGGTACTCCATTTTCCTATGGAACACTCCTATTAGTTAGAACATTTTCAGTGTGCACCTCTAATGCATGTGTGTTAATAAATTATATATAGACTACTGAATTAATATATTGTATTACATTATGAAACACAGGGAATTTTTTAAGTCATTAGGGTTTATTAGGAGACAGTCTTTTTATATCCCTTACCTATTTTCTTATTAGATTTTCGGCATATTGTTTGGTAACTATTTATAATGAGCTTAGTATTTTCTCTATTATCCTTGTAAATTTTTCTCCCAGTTCATTGTTTGTTTTTTGAATTTTATTGTATCTTTTCACCATACAGAATTTAAAAATGTTTATGTATACAAGTGTAATTATCTTTTCCTTTAAGGTTCCTTGGTTGGCTTTTTTTTTGGAGACAGGGTCTCACTCTGTCACCCAGGCCAGAGTGCAGTGGTGTCATCATAGCTCACTGCAGCATCAAATTCCTGGGCTCAAGCGATCTTCCTCCTCAGCCTCCCCAGTAGCTGAGATTACAGGCATGAGCCACCATGCCTGGCTAATGTTTCTATTTTTTTGTAGAGATGGGGTCTCTCTCTTGCTCAGGCTGGTCTTGAACTCCCGACCTCAAGCAATCCTCCCACCTTGGCCTCCCAAAGTGCTGGGGTTACAGGCGTGAGCCACCACACCTAGCAGGTTCCTTGGTTTTCCTATTGCTTAATTCCTGCTATAAGATTATGTATATAGCATATATATAATATATGATATATATTATGATCATTATGTGTAATATATAATCTCCATGTGCATATTTTCTTCCCAACTTTTGCATTTTCATTTTTATTGCCCAAAACTTTGATTTAGCAGGAAGTTATTTTGGCAGGAAGAGTGAGCATGGTGCAGCTCCACTTTTTCCAAGTGACTTACCAGTTATCCCTGTGATCAGGGCTGGCTTCGTGGGCGTATAACCTGTGCAGTTACATAGGGCCAATGCTTAGAAAGCAGAGATTTTTTTAAAAAGCTATGATAAAAATAAACATAAACATAAATGGAAGCTTTAATCCTTTTTTTCTGCCCTCCAAGTTTCCTGGGGGGCCTGCTGGGGTGTGCGAACCTCACTTTGTTGTCCGGAGGCACTGCTGCGTGGCCTGTGGAACTCACCCTGCAATCTGTACTTTTTCCCCCCATGCCTCATTTGTGAAATCAAATTTGCTTCTTAACCTATTTGGGTTAGGGACCCCTTTCTAGTCTGTTGAAAGCTCTGGACTCTGACCACAGAAGTGCACACACACGTATAGCTGGTAGCCTCTGACCTCAAGGGGCCTCAAGGATGCCCGGGCTGGGGGTCTCCCTGCCTCCTGAGGAGTCCAGGAAAGAGGGCCATGGGGTGGGAGTGGGGAAGGAAGAGCCAGGCCAGGGCATATGCGGTGGGTGGGCGTGAGAGTCTGCCCTGTGGCTGGGCACATGTGGCTATGCGTAAGGACCCGTGCGTACGAGGGCGTGTGCACGTCTGCTGCGGCTCTGCAGACAGTGGGCAACTGCGGGGAGCTGGGCGTCTGCAACCTTGGCCCAGCATCAGAGCAGGAGGGGGCCCAGCAGGCAAGCTCACAAGACTGCCCTGCAGATTTTCAGGCACATCCTGCAGCGGGAGTTCTCAGGACCGTGCCAGCCCCTTTCCCGAAAGTTCACCGAGTGGTGCTACGGGCCTGTCCGGGTGTCCCTGTACGACCTGGCCTCTGTGGACAGCTGTGAGGAGAACTCAGTGCTGGAGATCATTGCCTTTCATTGCAGGACCCCGGTGAGCCATGGGAGTGTGATTGTGCTTGGAGGGCTTGGTAGAGCCTTCCAGCAAGGTCCACAAATCAGAGCTGCCTGCTGGAACCACACCTGCCCCATTCTTGTGCCAGCAGGGCTGTGGCTGCACGTCCTGGCAGCTGTGGCCCTGACCCCGGCAGACGGGGCTACACTCAATCTACACTCCAGGGCCACCCAATGTGGGGATCACTCCGGGGGCCCCCGTGGCAACCACTGAGAGTCTCTGCTGACCAGCACCTCCTCTGTAGGGCGAGGCCCTCGGTCACTCTGTGGCAGTGAGGGCTGGGCTGGGGTCATCAGGGGGTTCTGGGGCTGTGGGAGCCACTCCCCATCCTCTCCCCTCCATTTCCCTGGGCCCTTGCATTGAGCCTGACATGAAGTGGGTGCCCATCTGTACTTGCTGAACGTACCCACAGCTCTCCCCTTCCCTCCCCAGCACCGACACCGAATGGTGGTCTTGGAGCCCCTGAACAAACTGCTGCAGGCGAAATGGGACCTGCTCATCCCCAGGTTCTTCTTCAACTTCCTGTGTTATCTGATCTACATGCTCATCTTCACAGCTGTTGCCTACCACCAGCCTGCCCTGGAGAAGGCAAGGGCGGGT
Source organism: Indri indri (assembly GCA_004363605.1). Lineage (NCBI taxonomy): Eukaryota > Metazoa > Chordata > Mammalia > Primates > Indriidae > Indri > Indri indri. Next base: position 14,139 of record RJWJ010008677.1, read on the forward strand.
GGGAGCACGTCCTGGGGAGGCAGCAGCCCTGGAGGAAGATGGGGCAGGATTCCCATCCGCGTCTACAAAGGATAACACTGGGGCTTAGGCTTGTTGCCCACGGCAGTAATAATGGCAAATACTCACGGAGTGCTCACCATATGTGAGAAGGCATCCTAAGTGATTGCCATGTGTCAATTCATGCTCACAACAACCCTGTGAGATGATGAATTATCACCATCCCCAGGTGAGGGAAGGCACAGAGAGGTTAAATAACTTATCTAAGGTCACACAGGCTGTAAGAGGTGGAGACAGGAGCTGAATCCAGGCAGTCTGGCTCCAGACCCCAGGCTCATAACTACACAATGTGCCTCTCAGGAGACTAGAATCCAGCGTCCTTCCCTGGAGCCTGCATTGCCTCTGGCTTTGGCTCTGGGAGGGTGAGCTGTTGGGTCTTATCTGAGTGTCTTCAACAGGCCTTTCTCCCCCTGAAGCCCACAGCGGGAAACTCCATGCTGCTGCTCGGCCACATCCTGATCCTGCTAGGGGGGCTCTACCTCCTCCTGGGCCAGGTGAGGGCTCCTCCCCATATCCCCGCCCTGCGTGGCTTGCAGCTGACCAAGAGGCAGACCTAGAATTTTGCTCCAGGGGGCCTTAGAGCGTGTTAGCCACAATCCCATCACTACTGGGAAACTGACTCCCATACCCAGCACCCCCCAGGGTGGCTGAGGGCTGGAGGTTCCCGCCTTGCTGCCAAGGTGCCAAAGTGGCCCCGGTACCCTCCCTGCTGTGCTTTGTGGGATACCTGTGGGGTAGCAGATGGCTTCTCTGATTCCTTGGCAGTGCAGGCTTTGCGTCCCCAGGAATCGAGCTGGAAGTCGCTGCCCCCAGGTCCCTCGGCTCGGGCTTTCCTCTCCTAGGGAGCACGAAAGGCTGGGGGGCGGGGGGCTTCTTCAGGGGAAGTGCTGCAAGCTTGCAGGAGACAGGCTGGGCACCCAGATATTAGGGCCTTCTCAAAGTGGGCAGAACTCAGGCACCAAACCCAGGTTGGCTGGAGGACAGGGACTCCCTGTGAGACCAGAGGCGGGAGGGAAAAGCCCTCTCCTCTCTGTACACCGCACGTGGCCTCTTCTTCTGGATCCGTGGGGACCAGGAGGCCCCTGGCATTGTCTGGGAGTCTGTGGAAAGAGGGTCCAAAGCCGTGTCAGCTCTCAGAAGGATTCACGAGTCGTCCCAAAGCCAAAGCTGCTACTTTAGCCCTCGAGGTGGTCCTGGCCAGACTCCCACACGGCCAGGCCAGCAGGCAGGGAGCACTCGCTCAGGGGACCGGCCTTAGTCCCTGAGGGGCAGCTGGGTGGCCCGTGCACCTGGAGAGCAAGTTTCACAGCCCCCTCGCCTCCTCCCTCCTCTGCAGCTGTGGTACTTCTGGCGGCGCCGTCTGTTCATCTGGACCTCCTTCATGGACAGCTACTTTGAAATCCTCTTGTACGTGTGGTCTCACCCCGCTCCCCTCACTGTCTCTGAGGCCTGGGAGAGGCGGGTGTGGCAGAGGGCACCGGGCTGGCTTTAGCGGAGTTTCAGGGAGTCAGTAGCTGCGTGCAGGGCAGACCCGGGAGTCCAGCCTGCCATCCAGCCCGGAGCCCTCTGTGCTCCTGTCCTTGTAGAGCATGACCATGACAGTGACCTTTACTGAGCCCTTGCTACACACCTGTGGAGCCCGGACTCTTTCTAGGTAGTGTCTCAATCCCCGAGAACACTCTATGAGTCAGGTGTGATTACTATTATGCCCATTTTATAGGGGAGGCAACTGAGGCCCACAGAGGTTAAATAACTTGCCCAAGAGGGAGGTCTTTGACTGGGTCCAGTCCCAGACAGATGGAGGACAACTCAAGCCGCCAGACTGTGGGAGAAGCAGTGGTGGCCAGCACTGGCCAGTGGGGGCGGGAGGGATATTGTCAAGTGGCCTGGAAGCCAACCCAGACCCTGCCCCCACACAGCCTGGTCCAGGCCCTGCTCACAGTGCTGTCCCAGGTGCTGTGTTTCCTGGCCATCGAGTGGTACCTGCCCCTGCTTGTGTCCTCGCTGGTGCTGGGCTGGCTGAACCTGCTTTACTATACTCGTGGCTTCCAACACACAGGCATCTACAGCGTGATGATCCAGAAGGTGAGAGAAGGGGGTGCCCCTGGGGGACTCCTTTTGGCCTCAGCAGGCAGGAGCCTTCCTCCACAGCCAACCTGGACAGAGGGGAGCACGCGCCTGCATGTGGTCACCCAGACACTCGCTGGATGTAAGCTTGAGTGTGGGCGTGTACACACCTGCTCCCAGAGCTCTGCATGTGCATGCAGACACACGCACATATGTGTGTTTTCAGGTGTCCACACGGGAGCACGTGGGTCTTTCTATGCTGGAGCAGAGAGTATGCACATAAGCTCACGTGTGTCTGTGCCTTGGGACGTGTGGGCAGATGCGGGTGTCTGCATTCATTTGTTTATTCAACAAATGTTGAGGGAGTGCCTATTGTGGGCTGGGCCCTGTTCTAAGTGGTGGGAGTACAGCAGTGAGCAAAACAGACAAGTCCCCGCTCTCTCGAAGCGACGTCCAGAGGGGGAAATGAAAACCCTAGGAAGACAAGTAAGAACACACAGCCTGCTCAGTTCCATAAAGGAAGCAACGGGACAGTGTGATGGAGAATAAACGGGGTGGAGCGTGCTGAGGTGGGATAGTCTGGGCAAGCCTCTCTGAAGAGATGACATTGACGTTAACACCTAAAAGAATGATTCAGCCACCCCAGGGTCAAGGAGGAAGCATTCCCAGCAAGGGGAACAAACAGCAAAGGGAGCAAGGTCGGAGAGCCCTCGGGGTGGCCCAGGAGTGAGGGAGAGTGCAGGGGAGGAAGGAGGAAGGGAGGGGCGGGGGCTTTGCCCATGGGGAGAGGTTTGGAGGCCCCCAGAGGTTTTCTTTTAAATTGTAGTAAAATATTTAGCCAGGGATAGTGGCGCGTGCCTGAAGTCCCAGCTACTGGGGAGGCTGAGGCAGGAGGATCGCTTGAGCCCAGGAGTTTGAGGTTGCAGTGAGCTGTCATGATGCCACTGCACTCTACCCAGGGTGACAGAGCAAAATCCTGTCTCAAAAAAAAAAAAAAAAAAAGTGGTAAAATACACCTAACGTATTTACCATTTTAACCATGTGTAAGTGCACAGCTCAGCGGTACTAAGCGCGTTCACATTTTGTGCAGCCGTTGCCGTCGTCCGTCCCCACAACTTCTTCATCATTCCGAAGCGGAACCTAATGCCCATCAAGCACCTCCCCATTCTCTCCGTCCCCAGCCCCTGGCAACCACCCTTTAACTTTCTCAACAAATCTGACTGCTCTAGGTATCTCGTATAAGTGGAATCATACAATGTTTGTCCTTCTGTGACTGGCTTATTTCCCTTAGCATAATGTCCTCAAGGTTCATCCATGTTGTAGCCTGTGTCAGACGGAATTTCCTTCCTTTTTAAGGCCGAATCGTATTCCATTGTGTGTCTAGACCACATTTTGTGCATCCGCTTCTCTGTTGCTTCTACCTTTTGGTTATTGTAAATAACGTTGCTATGAATTAGGGTGTACAGATATTTCTTACAGTCCTTGCTCTCAATTCTTTTTGGTATATATATATATATACACCCAGAAGTGGAATTGCTGGATGATATGGTAAATCTATGTATACTTTTTTTTTTTTACCCTGGAGGGTTTTTTTTTTCCTGGAACAGGAGTCTCGCTATGTTGCCCAGGCTGGAGCACAGTGGCTATTCACAGGCATGATCATTGCACGCTGTAACCTTGAACTCCTGGGGTCAAGAGATCCTCCTGGCTCAGCCTCCTGAGTAGCTGCGACTATAGGCATGCGTCACTGTGCCTGACTCCTATAGGGTTTAAAGCAGGAAAATGATGCGATCTGAGATTTTAAAAGACCCCTCTGTTCAGTGTGGCGCCACAGGGCCTGTGTGTGCACACGTGTGTGTATATGTGTGTGGGTATATGGTGAACATGGGAACCACACTTGGGCTGAGGCAGGGCTCTGGGGTCGTGCCGGGTGGTCCAGCCACCCACGCAGCTCCTGGGCACCTGTGTTCCAGGTCATCCTGCGGGACCTGCTCCGCTTCCTTCTGGTCTACTTGATCTTCCTTTTTGGCTTCGCTGTAGGTAAAGGCCCTCTCCACCCCTGCCTGTCCCTGCTCGCCCTGTGCACACTCTGGGCTGCCCGCTGGTCTCTCTGGGCTGAGGACTCCTCTCCTTCCACCCCACAGCCCTGGTGAGCCTGAGCCGGGAGGCCTGGGTCCCTGGGGCCCCCGCAGGCCCCAATGCCACGGCGGCGCAGCCTGTGGCCGGACAGGAGGATGAGGGCAGCGCAGCCCCATACCGGGGCATCCTGGACGCCTCCTTGGAGCTCTTCAAATTCACCATCGGCATGGGCGAGCTGGCCTTCCAGGAGCAGCTGCGCTTCCGCGGGGTGGTGCTGCTGCTACTGCTGGCCTACGTGCTGCTCACCTACGTGCTGCTGCTGAACATGCTCATCGCCCTCATGAGCGAGACTGTCAACAGCGTCGCCACCGACAGCTGGAGCATCTGGAAGCTGCAGGTATGGCCAGGGAGGATCCCAGCCCCTGCCCCCCACCCCATGTGCTGGGCCGGTGAGGAGTGCTCAGGACCCTGGGGAGCTGGGCCCTGAGCGGGCAGCTCTGCTTGTCTGTGTCTCCCCCTCCTCGGTGGGCTTGTGGCGAGGCTGAGTAGCTCACAGGTGTAAAGCGCTCAGGACGTAGAGGTGCTCAATGTGCTGCTATAGCTACTGTAGCACTGCCATTGCTGTTTTCAAGTATTTCCCAGTACAGCTGGGCACAGCTCTGGGTGCTACACACAGAGGAGAGACCAAGACAAAGGCCCTTCAGGGGGCTCCTACTCTGTGTCCACTGTATGTAGAATGGGGTTGGTTTGGTGGGGGAGGTGGTCAGGATGTGAAGTCCTGGGCTAACCCTGCCTGGAGTCTTAGGGGGCAGAGTCCCCTGCAGCTGGGGTCTCATATGACACCCACCTGTGGTGGAAGCAATAGCTGCTTCTTGATGGGAGAAGAGTTGGGGTAGGTCTTGGGCAGTTGGTGAAGGGTGGGCCTTGCCTGGGAGGCTGCACTCTGCTGCCGATCCACTGTTGATCTTGGGGAAGCCCTGCATCTTCTCTGAGCCTTGGTGCCCTCCCCTGCAAAGTTCTGTGCCCCACCTGACTCGCTTGTGTCAGAGCAGGTAGTCGTCCAGCACTCGTAACGTGCTCACTTCCCGGCAACCACGGAGGTGCATTGTCCTCAGTCTATAAGGGGAAACTGAGATTCAAAGAGGGTAAGGGCCTGACACCACACAGGTTTCAAATGCTGGAGCCCGATTCGAATCCACATGCTTAGCCGACTGTGGGTCATACTGTAAAGTGCTGTCGTGCACCCCTTCCTCCAGGCAGGCTCTCAGGCTGCTCTGTCTGATGCATCCTTTATCCCCAGAAAGCCATTGCTGTCCTGGAGATGGAGAATGGCTACTGGTGGTGCAGGAGAAAGAAGCAGCGGGCGGGTGTGATGCTGACCGTGGGCACCAGGCCAAATGGCAGCCCCGATGAGCGCTGGTGCTTCAGGTGAGTGCGGGGGGAGGGCAGGGCGGCCTGGGGGCCTCGCTGACCAGCAATCCCTGCCGTGCAGGCTAGCCTCACTCTCCTGAAAGCCAGGGGATAGCTACCGGAAGCCAGGTCTGGTGGGAAGCGCAGGGCAGAGGAGCAGCCAGGACCATGCCCAGGCAGGCGAGGCCAGGGATGCACGGCTGCCACTGTCTGTCTGGCCATCTGCTTGTCCCAGTGGCTTAAACCGAAGGTCCCTTCCTGGTGATCCCCGACCCCTCCTCTGGCCTGAAATGTGGCACAGTGAGGAGACCAAGAAGCCAGAGGGACCCTCGGGTTCCCGGTGTGCCAGCCCTGCCCCGGCTGCTCTGCCTCCCGACCCTGCTTCTCCCAGCCACAGCCCCTTCTGTGGAGAGCCAGGCCTTCTGTGCCCAGGGAAGGCTGGGGCACTGGGAGAGGGAATCTGGTGACAACTGCACAGCCAGAAACAGACACATGAGCAGGGAGCAGGGAGACAGGGAGTCTTAGCCTTGTGGAACAGCCCTCAAAGGGCCCCAGAACCCGCGAGCACAAGGACACACCTGAGCTGAATTCCTCTCCTCTGGCTGCTCTGGGCAACCCGGGCTGCTGTGAACAGCCTGGAGGGACAGATGCTCTTTCCTCCACATGGGCACTGGGCCTGGGCGCGGCAATCTTGCAGCCACAAGGTCGGGGCTCCAGATGGGACAGCGGGAGGTGGCCCAGTGTTCTGCAGAGAAAGCACGTCCTCTTCGCCGTCCCAGTGCAAAGCAGGCTGGACCGCTGGCTTCCCAGGCCCTCAGAGCCACTGTGTTGCTCTCAGGGTGGAGGAGGTGAACTGGGCTGCGTGGGAGCAGACGCTGCCTACGGTGTGTGAGGAGCCGTCAGGGGCAGGTGTCCCTGGTGAGTAGCCATGGTGGCTGGAGCCCCTGCCCTGTGTGTGTGTGTGCGCGTCTGTCTGCTTGGCCACACAGCCTTGCTGAGTCTGGGGCAGGGCCTGGGGGCCTCCTCCGTGGCCACTTTGCAGCTCCCTTCTGTGCCATCTCCTCTCACAGGGGCTGCCCCCTTAGCACACGCTTTCTCCTGTCCTTTCCAGCCCCATGCCTTTGGTGGCCAGCTTTCAGGCAGTCACCCGGAAACACTCTGAGGCCATTAGTGCTCCCTGCTGCCCTTGCTCCCGCCCATCGCCTCCTCCTGTCCGGCTTGCAGTCGCTTGCACCGGGAGCCTGTTCCAGTGGCTATTGCGGGCCTGCCCCAGCCAGGCCTGGGCTGAGCCTGGGGCCCCGGGAGGGAACAATTTAGGAAGGGCCTCTGCCCAGCTCACAGCACAACCAGTATCTCCCTGGGCCTCAGAGGCACTGCCCTGTCCCCAGACCAGCCTCACTGACCCCGGGCTTCCCCCCAGCCCCTTCACACCCCAGGGGAAGCCCCATCCCAGGCCCTCCCCACCTCTCAGGGCCTGTATCCTCATCCTCTCTGTTCTAGTGTAGTGACAGCCCCTTTTGTCCCCCGCCCCTGCTGCCTCCGCCAGGACAGATGCCTTCCTCCCACCCTCAGAGGTCTGTCCTGAGGATCAGTTCTCCCCACAGCTACCCTTTCTTTCCAGAACCTTCAGTAGCTCCCACCTCATCTTCCATTGGTTCTCTTCCTCCCCTTTCTCCTTCTCTTTCCCAGCAAGTTTCACCTGCTTCTGCCTGTGCCCCCCGCCCCCCACCAGCCTCCTGAGTCGCCTGTGATCCCTGATGTGTGGGGGCTCTTCTGACCTCTTCTTCCCCAGAGCCTGCTGGTTTCCCAGGCTCCTGGGCCGACTGTGGCCCTCACACACCAATAGATTTCCTTCCTACCCTTTCTGTGTGTCTCCCTCCCTACACTTCACCTTGTCCCTCGCCTCGCACCAAGCATTCCACACCCCCATCCCACACCCCACTGCCCGCTGGGGCCTCCACCTCGACATTCCCCAATGGGAACAGCCTTGGGGCTGCCCCACCAGGTCACATGTCTGTAACCCGACCCCTTCCTCACCCGGGAGGGAGGCCTTGAGGATCTCTGTGCATCCCTCCAAGACCAGCTCTCCCACCTGGAGCTGAGTGTCCTTGCCCTCCCAGGTCACCACGCATTCCTCTGCCCCACTGCTCGCTTCTGCTTCTGCGCCACTGCAGGGTGGCCCAGCCTGCGCCCACACCTTCAGGCAAGTCTTTCTGCTCCAGGCTTATCGCACTCCAACCCTGCTAATGTGGACAAAAACTACACACAGCTCACACTACACAATGCCTCCCACTGCCTGGAAGGCCACACTCCACAGCATGGAGGGCAGGGCCCAAAGCTGTCATCCAACCTAGTTCCCACACCTCTGCCCACATGCCAGCTGGCCAGTCTGTCTGCAGTGCTTCTTGTTTGTTGCTTTCCTTGGCTCTTGTCTCTGCTGGAAGTGCCCTTCTTCCCCTCTGGGTGTCCAAATGTACCACCTCCCCTGCAGGATAGGTCCTCTTTCTGTTCTGAGCCCCCTAAGCACTTAACTCACTTCCTTCCAGCTCTTCAGCATGTCTCAGGTGTTCAGGTCTCTGACATACAAGCCTATCACCTCTGAGGACTTTAAGCTTCTGGGGGAAGGCTCCTGACTGGCACATGGCAGGGGTTCTGGCAATGCTCTTGGAAGTAGGAAGGGAGAGGGACCGTGGGGCTCCAGGATCACCGGCTGTCCACAGGAGATGATCTGCTTTCATGACTGTGGCCCCTTCTGTTTCCCCAACGCCTGCCTCCTGGGCACACACCCAAGGGTCAAGTCACAGTGATCCCCATTTGTTTACAGGTGCCATGAGGGACCTCACTCTGGCCTCCCAACCTGGGCAGGCTGGCGCCTTGGAGGAAGACCAAGTGCCCCTCCAGCCTCTCCAGTCCCACTGATGGCCTAGATGCAGCAGGAGGCCAGCAGAACCAAGCAGGGGATTCTTCTAGCCACACCTGCAGGCTCTGGGGCCCCAGTGAATTTTGGTGGCAAATACAAATACTGTTTTCACAACTAACTCTTCTGGAAACATTACTTGAGCAAAGTTGCTGGGCCCCTTGGGCTGGTAATATCTGCATGTCTCTGTGTGCACACATCTGTGTCTGGGGCTAGGCTTCTGTCTTTGCCTGGGCACAGAGACCCTCAGCTACTGCCCCAGTCCTGGGACTGTCCTCTTCCTGGGTACAGGCAGCTGGCCAAGGTGCTGTGCCCACTGTGGTGGCAGACGTGGTGGTGGACATGGGCAAACACAGCCACCAGTCACCCACTGAGAGACTCCAAAATGTTTCTCAAACCTAGGCTCCTTTGAGCTCTTTGGCTTAGTTCAGTCTCTGGATCATGGCTTTCTCTCCCCACTGGGCTTCCTGCTCCATCCCACCCCTCCAAGCCATCCTCTGCAGGACATCCAGAAGGGCCTTCCTAAGACAAAGACAAACAAGTCACCTCTGTGCTCTGAAGGCCTGAGAGGCTCCCCAGCGCCCATGGAATGCCCTAGCTGGCATCCCCAGCCCTCCATGGTTTTGCCCAAGCCATTTCCAGACATCTCTTCCTCTATGTCCCAGTCCTCCCCCTTTTCCCCCCTTGGCACTCTCACCAAATTCTTCATGTAGTTTGAAGGACCTCTTGTTTGACCCTTTGACTTGGCTCCTCCTTGAGGCCCCCCACCTCCATTAAAATCCTACTTATTTCTGAGGCCACCTTAAAAGTTGCTGTCTCATGACTGCCTTTCCAGTTTTCTGCAGTCGAAATGAATTGCTCTACTTTGGTGTAACATTTGTGTGCAAAATGTGTATGCGTGGACTTGTTACAGCCCAACAAGGTTCACTGCCTGCTGCTCAAGAGGAAGCCAATACACCGAGACAGCAGGGATTACAGTGGAGAAAGGGTTTCATATCAGAGGTGCCACTTGAGAAGATGAGAGGAATTTCTCAAATCTGTCTCCCCGAGAATTTGGGAGAAAGGGTTTTTAAAGATAGTTCAGCAGGCAATGGGGTCTGCGGATTGGCTGGGTGGGAGTGGAATCATGGGGGTGTAGAAATTGTCTCCTTGTGCTGAGTCAGTTTCTGGGGAGGCCAGTCACAAGACCAGTTGAGTCAGTTCTTTGGTACCAGTCAGCTGGTCCACGAGAGTGTAGGGCCTGGAAGATACCTCAAAAACTAGTCTTAGGCTTCACAAGAGTGATGTCATCTACGGGGGCAATGAAGAAAGGTAAGAATCCTTATGACTCCTGAGTAGTAAGCAGTTATAGGAAAAAAGCTAGGGAACAATGGCTGGTTATATATTTATTTTAACTATGCCTATACCTTTGCAGAGTTCAGGCCCTACCAGTTCCCGCCATGGCCTTTGATACCATAAGGAGCATTTCAGATTTAATGCTTTTTGAGTAGGAGACCTGCGCATGTTCATATGATGAAAGAAAAACGTAAGCAGAGAGGGAGAGTTTCCATCGCAGGTGAGATGGGGCACGGATGGAGAGTCCAAAGGGAATCAGAAGAGGCAGGGAGGGGTAGAGCTTTACCCCAGACGGGAGAGGATGGACGTGGATCCAAATAAGATGTCTGATGGGTCCAGAAAGTGATGAGGGCTGTCAGCGCGCAGCGGTTTGAGAGGCTCCGTGGATATTTTGAAATCATCGTGGGGAGAGGGTAGACTGGCAAAGCTTATTATAATAGATTTGGAAGCAGCTCCTACTTGTGAATGCTTGCTGTGCCAGGGCTCTGCAGAGTGTCAAGTGTGTTCGCTCAGGTGATCTTCAGAAAAACCTCCTGGGGTGCAGGTGTCTCCATTTTCCAGATGAGCAATCCGGAGTTGACAAAACAAGAATGATTCGCTCAAGACCAAGCCGCTGAGACATAGCCGAGGCGGGACCGAAGCCCGCGAGGCGGTCCTTGCGCAGGCGCCCTGGAACTCACTGCGCGCTTCGTGACCCAGAATTCCCCGGGCTAAGGGAGAGACCAAAGGCTCAGTAGGACGGGGGAGTCCTCAGTAATGCAGAAGAGTCTGTATTGTTAAGTCCGTGAGTCTTTACCGGTATCCCCCTCCCTTCTGTGAGGAATGAGATATTCTGACTCCTTAAGGGGCTGGGGCCCCACAGCCACGGCCTTTTCGCCGTAGTTGTGCGATGGAGGTGGGGTGTCTTTGTGGCCGGGGCCAGTGGCTGGCGGCAGGGGCAAATAAGGAGCTAGAGCTCTTCTGACCTGTCGAGAGGTGTCTCCGGGAAGCTTAGCTGGAGGGCTGGGGCGGCCGCGGCAACGGCGTGTCTTCCGCGCCTGCGCTCACGAGGGCTGCGGGGCCTGCGCTGCGGCGGGCGCTCGGCCGTCTCGCGGGGGGGACCCAGCCGCCATGGGCCGAGGCTCATGGAGCGCGTGTTTTTCCGGCAGGGCTACCGCCGCAGTAGCCTGGGATCCGCGAAGGCCGGGACCCGGTTACGCGGCCCGCCGTGGGAAGTGGGCAAACGCGAGAGAACTGGGTAAGTGGGGGTCTGCCTGCAGTTTGGGGTGCCCGGAGGGTGCTGCACGTGGGTAGGGCCGTAATGGCACCACACGGAAGTTTTGCTCGACTGTCCTGATGATATCGGTAATAGGAAGTGCCGTCAGAAACGATAACTGACGACGTTTATGCGTGTCTGAACACAGTCAGTGAAACCTCCACGGTTTAGTTGGACGGAACTGCCAGAATCTGCCCTAAATTCTTCACCTTATTCCGTTTCAGTTGGCGGACGCACTGCAGAGTGAAATTAGGGTAACTATGAGGTAAGACCTCCATCTGGATAAGGTTTAATATGTAACCTAGTTGTAATTTTATCTTCAATGTGCTGAAATTGATGTTTTGCAGTTGTAAGTTCTATACATTTAATATCGTGTCAAGCCATCCCATAGTGCGAAACATTCCTAACCTAGAACTGCATCTAAACCAAAGCTATAAGTGGAAACAAAGTCTTTCCTTAAATGTTTCCAGTGGCTGTCTTAAGGCAATTTTACCTTAGATTCAGGTAATGTCCAGGTCTCTGGTTAGAGCGATACCAGAGAGTGGTGAGGTGTTTTGACTGCTCTGATGAAATCACTAATAGGAAGTGCCGTCAGAAGCGATAACTGACGATAACTGCTCCTGTCTGACTGCAGTCAACAAGTCCTCGCCAGTTGATGTTTCGGAGTAAATTTGTCTGAACTGTGACCTACTTGCTGTATTCATCCAGGTTGCAAATTGGCGAAGGATCACCAGCGTGTTCAGTTGCTGAGTATTGGACATAGGAGCACTGGCCTTCCGTGAGGTACGTTTTGTTCTGTGGAGAGTGTTATCTGCTGAAAACTACAGTTTTCCCCATCCGTGAAAAGTAAAAGCTACTTTAGCTTTGTGATTTTTAAAATGCTGAGACTAAATGAACGTTACAACTCCCACAGAAGCTAAATTAGGACTTGTAGACTTTCATAATCTGCTGAAATGCACCTCCTAAAAGGTCTTAAGGGGCTTTTGTTAGGATGGACTTAAATTTGTAAGTTTATAGTTGAGGCTCTCAGAAATGTCTCCTCTGCATCTGCAGTCTGTCTGAAGTGTATGTTCCCTCTCCATTCCCCCAGGTTTTGAGAACTCAGTGCTGGAGTGCACAGGTCCAGAGCTGGCAGCCACAGCGGCTCAGCCCAGGAGGAGGAGGTAAGCCTTGATCTGAGCAATGACCCCATGGTAGAATGAATAAACAGCTGGTTTTGTTAAAATTGATTTGAAGGAAAGGATATCATATGATGAAATCACCGAAAATAGCTGGAATTACCGGCAGATTGTGTAGTGGTGAGCCTATGGTTTTCTGAAGATATCTTTTGTCCTGTGAGTGGCTGTTGGTTAGAGCAGAAAGTGAAATTAAAATTTAGTTTCTTTACAGGCTGTGTCCCCAGAGGATGGATGTCAGTCTGAAGGACCAGTGGCTGCCATCAACTTGGATTCCGAAAACCTAACTGGCATCAACATTTGGTGTAGGAACATGCTTGCCTTGTATCAGGACATTCTCAAGCCAAGAGACGTATTGGGCAACTTTTTTCTAGAACAGGCACATTTGGTATCATTCATAATGTTTTCTAGCACTGTTCCTTGCCAGCCTGCCCAGTAGGAGCTTCTGTACCTTTTAACAAACATACTTAATACAAATTGGTTGTTATATTGTCTTTAAGCTGAAAATTGTTAATTTCCCCTGAAAGTAATGTTTTCATTCATTTACCATGAACTAATGCTATAATAAAAGATACTGTTTGATATTGATTCTTAAAAATGTGTATTTGAAGAAAAATCAAATTTGACTACTGCTGTCAGGTACCAGCAGTCCAGATACTAGCACTCAAGCTTATAAACTTCCCTGTAGTCAGTCTAAGCTTTTTGCTGTTGACAACTTTAGACTTTGAGGGCAAAAATTCCAGAGTATCTAAGACATCTACACACTTAATTCTAATCCCTGCTGCCTTTGGGCTCTGTCCCTTTGCATGGCTTCCTTCTAGCTCTTTGAAGCATTTGAATCGCTCCTAGCTAAAACCCTTAACAGCACGCAAGGCCCCACAGTGTAGGTCCATTTTGCTGCCTTCCTGTGCTGGAATCTTGCCTACCTGGCTTGAGGCCCATCAGGTTATGCTGTTTTTCTGAGTCAAGAATGATTGGCTCCCAGTCTCCCTGAACTAAACTATACTTAGGACTAGGGGTTGCCTCTTATGTCTAGATGGGACTCTTTAACTGGTGGAGGCCTTTCAGCAAAAGTGTTTGGATAAGGGAAGAGGGGTGGTGTAGGTGAAAACCATTGCCAAATTAGGCTCTCTTGGGAACCTCTAGTGACTTCCCCCTTTCCCAGCCCTCTTGCTTGGGTCTACCAAGAATTTGGACTCAACTTCATGGTCCTGGGTTTTTAGGAGCCTTCTGTAGTAGG